>JASDQU010106409.1:7867-19453 GCA_032191745.1 Picea mariana
GCTCATTATTGGATAATAATTCTACATTGATATAACATTTGAAGAAAAAGGATTAATATTACGTTATTACTGATTCACCCCCCCTCTCAGTAATCCAACAGTTCTTCCCTTGCCTGAAAATCGTAGCTTAACCACAACGAAACACAATTGAACAATAGTCAAGCTAGGGTGATGACTAGTGGGAGAGGTATGGAGTGACGTGCATTAAATGCACGTCGCTTCCATCCTTTACTCATTCAATCACTTAGTACATGGAAACCAACCATTCCATTAATCCATTCAATTAATCCATGCATCGAAACCAACATCCATTACTTGCCAAATGTGCCACCCTATGTCACATTAACCATTGCCAACCATACCATGACACATATCACATGTGTTGCCATATAACTCAATAAATCGTATAGCCACTAACTTTGTTAGCTAGGACTAACAACAATCCTTTAATTTCAATGCATATAGTGTAGCATAGTAGCATAGTTTAGTTTCTTCCTTAGATTTTTTCCATATTTCTTTTTCTTTTGTCATGACTAACATGTGTTTTCTGTAGGTGCAACATTTAATAGATCATGGCGCTAATAGCAATGTGGAAATAACAGTTCACATAAGCCCTCATGAGAATTTAGAGTAACATATTATGAATTATCCATCATCCATTTGTTGCGAATAGAACCAACATTTGAACATCAAATAAGAACCAGATCTGATCCTCCAATCTACAAGGGGGTCCCACCTACTAGTATTATCTATATCGTTAGCTTATAATAATAGGCTTTAGCAATACTTTGTGGGCGAAATCCTTGTTGTGTTTTTTTTATCGTCAACAAACTGGCGACTCCACAGGGAAATTTGTTTTCAACAGATTTAGAACTCAGAACTCATGGTTTCACAGACCAAGAACAACATGTCAAGAATATATAACTAGGAAGATTATGCAACGGGGGGAAGTGAGCGGATTTAATGGAAAAATGACCGAGAATTTGGGAATAACTCATGAAAAATGTTAAGTATGAGGGGGTTTATCCCTGTATGCATAATCATTCAACCATAATCTACTCTTTACTTCAAGGAGAAAAATTATAGACTTTCTCTTTTAAATTCTTATACGGATGAAGAAATGGAAAGCATAGACGTGAGATAACCAATTTCTTTAAAAGATAACAATGGAAGCAGATAGAAAATTCAAGAGCTTTCAAGGGAAACATCGTAACAACTGTGTAAGCTTGATTGTTATTGACTAACAATATCCTGCAGGAGTGTCATTGTGGCCAAACTGATCCAACATCTTATTCTTGACCAAAATCAATTAAAAGATGAAAAAGCCATAAAAATCATAACAAAAATTAAAATTGCAGAATTTAAAACAATAGAGATAAAATGATAGAAATGTAAAAGTTGTATGAAATTAATAAAACAGAAAGTAGAAATCAAAACTAATGTAATGCCGAAATGAAAAACAATGATAGAAAAGAAAGTGAAGCTAGACTACTAATATACAGAAAATCCAAACAACGCTAGAACTTTTCAAGTTTGTTCCACGTGATGTTTCACGCGGGAACCGTTAGTGCTATAGGAGGATAATCGCTTCTGTAAATCTTTTAGGATGTAAGAGTTAGTGCCCAAGACAAAAGTGATTTTGAAAGGACCCATCCATAACTTTTGAAACTCTGAGGTAATAATCAGCCCTTTAACACATACAATGAGATCGTCAAGATAAATATGAATACTAATCAATTCGTCAGGAGTTATTTGCATATGTCCTTTAAAAGTGGTACTTGCATCAGGTAAGTCAGAAAGCATACATTCATAAGCTATAATACCCCAATTAGTGATAAGAGTGGTTTTGTGAGCATCTGCCCTTTTTCCCTTGATTTGATTATAACCAAAAAAACTGTCAAGCAAGTGCCTCATCTGTGACTTTACAACTTGTTGCATAATCATTTCCACATTAGGGGGAGGGAAGAGATTTTTCATAATAGCTTGATTGAATATGAAAAAATTAATGCAGAAGATAATATGATCAGTGACCTTAGGAACATGTACCAATTTGGAAACCCATTCAGGGTACTTGATCGGGAAGGTGACTCCAGCCTTTAAGAGATTTCCCAACTCTCTTTGAATAGTTGTTTTCAATGCAGGGTTAATAGGTCTTTGTTTCTTCCTAACTGGTTTCATGCCTTCCTTGATGGGGTTGGCATGTTGTATAAGACTAGGATCAAAACCACGAAGATCCTCATAATACCAAGCAAAAATATCTTGAAATCCACCAAGTAGCTTGACAAACTTCATTTTTTCTTTATCAGAACACTGGGCACCTATTTTAACATTTTTTGGAGACTTGGGTGTCCCAATGTTCAAGGAGATGGTTTCACCCACCTTCCTTTTTGACTCCTATTCTTTTTGTTTGTCTTTATTGCCTACATCACTCGATGAAAACAAACTTTCTAGGGGAGTCAATCCTTTAGGAATCTTGTCATCTTCTATGGATATAATTTCCTTGGGCTTAAAAGGTTCATTTTGAATGAAAGCACAAATTCTCTCATCATTAGGGAAGACCTGCCAAGATTTTATATTGTCAGGGATATGTGGACGATATAGAGATTGAAAAGTACAATCAGGTCTATGTGGCAGAAGTTTTCGAGTAGGAGAGGCTGCAAAAAAAGCTAACCGATCAGCCATTGAGTTCAATTCCCTCTTAACATGAGTGATGTTGAAAGATAATATGTTCGAGATAAGCGCCCAAATAGTTTGGGTGTATCGTTTCATCAACTTGTTTCTAGGGGAGTAAATCTCGCGTACAAGGTTCACAACAAGCTCAGAGTCCCCAAAAACTGAAAGGTGACCGCAACCAAGATTATAGGCATTTTCAATGCCTAATAATAAAGCTTCGAATTCGGTGACATTATTCGTGCAAGAAAAATCCAACCTATAGGAAAAGTTATGGATTTTTCCTACAGGAGAAATCAAGACAATTCTAGCTCCATTTCCTTCATTTGAGCATGAACCATCAAAGTGCATGTGCCACATACCATCATCCAAATCGATTTGTTCCAATTGAATGTTATCCTCCTCAACAAATATGGAATACACTCCTAGGTCCTCTTCGATATAGTTTACATTAGGTTGTGGGACACTCTCTATGTAAGGTGAAATCCTTCCCTCTCTAAGGACTATAATGTTTTTACCATTCCGAGGAATGAATAAATGTGTCCCGTCGACTGAGAGGTATCCACCTGTTAAAGCTTGCCAATCTCTTCCCAAGATGATTGAGTAATTTCTTACTGGCATATCGATTACCTGAATACTAACGGTTGTCCTTATTTCAGGGTGTGCGCACAAAACTAAGGTCACATCTTTAATTTCACCTATGGTCATTTGTTGTAGACTATTATAGGAGAGCATGATTATGGCGTTTTGATTGGTACAAGACAAGCCTAGCTCTTCCATAATAATATTCGACATTGCACTTGGGCCCGAACTACCATCAATGAGGCAACAATGGGCGATTTTATCCATAATTTTTATAGAAATATAAAAAGGGGGATTTTTTATAGTGTATCTAAAGTTATATACACCTACTTTATTAACAGATGAATCCTCTTCATTCACATATTTAGAGAGGTTGGCTACAACAAAAGCGTTTCCTTCCATGAATTGTTTCAGATGCCTCTGTTGTTCAGGGATGACAACCATGTCCAAAAGGGTGGCATCTTCTTTGATGTTGGCCAACTGATTCAGAATATTGTATTTGGAAGAGGGGAGAAGGGGATTTGTTTCTTGACTGTCAGGAACCTTAGGAACCTGAACCGTAGCAACTGGTGAAGATGAGCTTGAGCTAGAATAATTACGGGGAGGATCATGTTTTTCTTTGGGAGCGTAGGCTTTGTTCCTAGTATTTATGATCATGACATCCTCTGGCTCTACAAAATCTAGGAAAATGATGGTATTATCTAGTATTTTACCAAATATCTTATCTCTAGCACTCTTCCTTACCTTACATGTGGATTCCTCGTGGTGTTCCTCACAAAAGTTACACCAACTTCGAGGCAAGATAGAATTAGGCTGAAAATTATTTTCAATTGGTTTCCTAAATGAGGGTGCAGAAGAGGATGAAGCTCCAGGGGTAAGAGGGGAGACAATTCCTTTTCCCTCATACATTATCATATGATAATTCATATCTTGTACTAGTTGTAGGAGGGTGGACATGTTTGTTTGTTTAACCGATTCTGGGGAAGACCTATTCTTCATAATTTAAATAAGTATGCAGAGCGGAACCAAGATTATCAATCACTTTTTCCTCAAGCCTATGACAATAGGGGGAAGGTAGTACATTGTAATATTGCATGAAAGAATCTTGGTTTTGAGGTCGAATGAGTTTAGGGATTTGGTTGTATAACTTAGTGAAACACAAGTTTAAGGACTTGATGGTCTCACCATCCTTATAGGCAATGTTATTGTACTCCCGTAACTTCTCAGCTAGGTTTTAGATTGCCCATAGGTGGATCTGAACCAATAAACTAACTCCTCCCAAGTAGACAAAATCTTAGGAGGAAGGTCAAAGAAATCGGCCGCAACCTTTCCTTCCAAGGAATTGACGAATAAGTGCATGCAAGTATCATTGTCATTGGCCCCTATGTTGTGAAAAGCATTAAAAAATGCCACTAGGTGTTCGTTTGTAGTGACAGTGTTATTTCCCAAAAACCTAGGGAGATGCTCTTTGAATTTAGGAAGTGGACGAGTAGCAGGTGCTAGGTTAAGAGGAAAGGACACATGCCACAGTGTGGTTGTGGCGTCTTCTTCAAACTAAAAAGTCCATACTTTTTAATGAATTTGGTGGGATTTGTGGTAGATTGGACAGGGATATGGTGGCTATATAAGGTACCAATCACTAACAAAGATGAAGACTGACAGGAAGAAGTGCTTCCAGTGCCACCAGAGCCACCACTAGATGTCATCTTGTGGATGATAGGTGAGGGAGAGAAAGACGAACTTGATGAATCATACAAGGTTCTCCTTAGAACACTTTGTTGAGTTGAAAACACAACGTTCCTTCTTCCTATTTCAACAATAGTCTTAATTTTAGGTGATAAGCCTCTTCTTCTTCTAGAAACACGAGAGTCTAAGGACATGAAAGTAAGGCCAAAAATGAAGGAACAAGAAAGTTATTGTTGATTTCTAGGCTGTCTACGTCTAGCTTCCCAATGTTCTTGGGCACTAATATCTTGTTCAATTGATGCCCATGAATGATTAAGCTCAACACGAGTATTGGCAATGTCTAAACTGGTGTTGAAAAAATTCAAAGCAATGCTGGTCTGATCTTGAAGACCGAGATCAATATTGGGTTGCCTTGCAACATGCACAATCATTAAGAAATAAAACAGTCAAAGAATCAATATCATAAAAATAGATGTATTCGATGCCAATCGAGCATAAAAATTAGCCAGAGAGATATTGAAGATCTCCCTAGTATGGTCACTAAATAAATTTTGAGAAAAAGATATGAAATGATCTTACTCAAGCATTTTCAGATTTTGATTGGCTAAATCAAAATAGACGGGAATATCACCCTATGTTTATAGCCATCAAAATTAATATCCTAACTCAAGAGTATTGATTTCAAGTGTTTAGGCTGGTTTTTATAAATAAAATCTTGCTGAAAAATTCATTATTTATGTATTTTTCTGAACATAACAGATGCTGAAATAAATATAGAGACAGAATTAAAGACACCAAGTCGATAATCAAGACAGATCAGACATAAAGCAATCCTTTATTTCATTCCAATTCATCAAAGAGTCATTCTCTTTACAAAATTTCGTGAAGAAGTTTTGGACCAAAGTCAAACTTAGACGTCCCCGATGAAACATACAAAAGGACCTCTGACAGAAAATAAAAAAAACTGAACTCTAAAAGCTGGATCATCTTGCCACAAATTGCTTCCCACTCGACTCTGTGCAATAGCCTTTGTCAGTCATGAAAACTAATTCACAAACAGACAAGTCTACACAGACTATCAAAGATAGATCAACACCTCTGAAAAAAAAGTGTCTAAATAATGTAATTCAGCCCTGAATCTTATTGTCTACAATAAGACCCCGCTATCATAAAAAAAATTTAGGCTTGTGATAAATTAAGGAATGAATAAAAACTGAACTATCTCAACACAAAATCAAAGAGCAAACCTTAGTATGTTTCTTCTTGATGAGTGAGATTGTTGTGGGTGGGATTTTCATTTATGATTGGAGAAACCACAGTATAGTTATTAAATTGTCGACGTTTCGGATCCAGATCAGGATCCATCTTCAAGACAAAGAGCTTGGGTTTAAGAGAAAGAGAAGAGTTGGTTCCTCTCTTTCCTTTTCCTTTTAAGAAAATTAGAATTGGTTGAAGTAGTTGAACTACTTCATTAGTTAAGTTAACTAAAAGCTCAACCAACTTTTTAGTTAGGGGGAAAAGTAATAAATCATAATCATGGTTTTTAAATAAATAATAACTAGTAGGTGGGACCCCTTGTGACTCCCTTTAGATTTTAACAATCATAACACAAATAGTTAATTAAACAAAACATCCCTCCTTGTGACTCCCATCATCACATTCATATTTGACAATTTATCCAGTGATTTTTTAAATTATTTTCAAAATATATTACTCATATATCCAAAAAATAACATGTTGTCCAAAATTTCTGAAGTCAACTGTCATCAACAATAAATAAAATAAAACTTAAAATCCATATTTTCCACTCTAAGATGCAATCCTTCCCTTGTTGATGTTGTCACCTTTTGATCTCTTTGAATTTTCCTTTGGCTGTGCTGAGCCTTTAGGCCTAATCTCGCTGATCACATGAGAATAATTGTCCCTCAAATGCATCTGAGAGGAAACTAATTTATCAGAGCCATTGGAGGGTGAGGAAAGGGCAACAATGGCTTTTCCTTTGTCAGGGGCATGGTGGGCCTTGGCTTTCAACCTTTTTCTAGCATGGGAAGACTGAACTAGTGAGTGGACAAGGGAAGATTGGACAATATGATTGGTAGGTGGGGGAGCAGGTAAAGACAAATTGGTCCAGCCACGATGTTGGGAGACTGTCGGGTGGAAAATCTCTTTCCATCCGTCATTTTCGAGAACCTCAGGTTGCAATGAGACATGAGGGGGCACGGGAATACTAGGGGCTTGTGGAGCTTGGAAGGGAGGCCTTTCAGGCCTAGGTTGGACCATTCCTTGCCCAATCCAATTGAAAAAACTAGCCTGAAATAGCTGGCCTAACTCTTAAGAGTAAGCATCAAAGTGGATGGAGAATCTTGGCCTTCTAGGGCCCCTGTTCCAATTACCTCATCCTCGGTTACCTTTTCCATGGATACCTTGGTTGAAAAAGCTCATTCTTGTATGCATGATTGATTAGCAAATAGTTTCTTTAACAACCATAGATGAAAACTCTTTTAAAATATGAAATAAATTTTGGCTCAGCAACATATGAAACTCATGCAATCCAATCCATACAAATTGTTTAACCATTGTCAATGAGCAGGGAGTGAACAAAGGTTCTGGGATATGTGAGGGGTTTGTATCAAGCAAAAAATGTTAAAATGAGGGGGAAAAGATCATGGTTACTGCTCATAGACAACAAACAATCAACTGTAATGTAAACTAAAGAACATATCACTGTATTTCATCCAAGAAATTGGGATTTCAAACTGTTAAAATACAAAATTCCTCTTAACTGTAATTAAATTTTATGAACAGGGAGTGAATAATGAATATGGGAAGGCGAGGGGATTGTAATTAGCAAAAAATGAAATAATGGTAAGGAAAATGAGCAAATATTGTTCATAAAATCAATCAAGTAATCCATCAAACCATTATGTATCTAATGCAAACATTTCAACACTAACCAAATAACCATTGTGATCAATTAAACAACTACTGTATATAATTTAATCATATATGTGTGTTAACTTGCTCACTATTTGCAATTAAATCTTTAACACAATGTCATTAAACTCAAAATAGTATGCCTTCTAAAACAACTTGTGTAAGATCTTTGTTTCTTCTCATTTGTCCCAATTAATATTTCAAACAATCTCCAAATGAACACACAGTCAATTGTTTCCACTTTGTTCAACATCAAAACATCAACCATTGTCCACATTAGTTCTTCAAAACAACATAGACCCAAGTTCTTTAAAATCGTGTCTAATTCCATTCCTCTAATCAATTTAACATTTAAATTGTAATGAAACCATACTATTATAAAACCCCGTGCCCATCTATGATACGATGCTTGATATCCATAAAACATACACAACAGACAACCAAGCCACAACTATCATGATTTTTAAATTGCAATACTCCCGATTTGCAATCAAAACACACAGTAATAGCAATTTTTTATTCAACTCATACCATGTTGTAGGAATCCCTCATAGACCAACACATAACGCAAGAAGCATCGATGTGACTTAATCAATCATAAAATAATGTTGGATTAACAATCCAATTTTAACAACACAGGAGGTGACGACAGTGTATCCAATTTCATTTCTCAAACCAATGAATTAAACATGATGAGATATCGATTCAATCTGTCATCAGAAATAATGAAGCGACTATCTATCCAATAAACACCACTGTCAATGATATTAACAGAGACGAACCAATAATCACCATTGTCGATGCTACTTCACCAACTCATAACAGTCAACAATATACCCGACTGGTTCATTATCAAACGACTTTGAATAATCAAGGGCAGGTTCTGAGTAATTCTGGTTCACTCTGTGGAAACAACATAGGGAGGCTGGAGTCGACCACTAATAATAGATGAGAACCCTCTGAGACAACACGGTGGACACAGAAGCCACCTCACCAATATCGTTGCAAAACGGGTGATGGTTCACACAGAGGGGTAGAGATTCCTCACAGGCCAATAAATAACACCGAGAATGCGCAGGGCATAAACCTCGTGGTTTCTGATATAAAAACAGAGCCATGAAATAGAAATCAAACTTAAAGCAAGCCCCTTGGCATAATAACCCTCATAACCAACTACGCAGACACCAATAGTATAAACGAGTCGATACCCAGGTGAGACGATATGTAGTAACACAAGGTGGTTCGAAATCAAACCCAACAACCCCATAACAACAATAAGATCAGGCACGGTAAAAATAAATGTGTGGAGACAGCTGAAAAATCTAGGCCGAACAAACCCTCCAACAAAAACTCATAAGGACAACATAGAACATTCATGGCTTATACCACTCAAAAAAATCAATGAAATTGTGACTTCACCCATCATTTTTCATTTGCAACGAAAACCACACAAAATGTTGATTAAGGTTGGTTTTCATTGATGTGAACCCTTGAATAAAGCCTGATAGCACAAAGGATGAACTCCAAAGTGGTCCCCTTATGGTGAAACCCCTCACAGGAAGACGTTTTTCCGATTGAGTTATCCTAGAAGTATGGTTAGAGAACCCATGCTTATTTATGGAATAATGAGATGAAGGTCAATGAATTTGTCGGTGAAACTATCCTATATGGATAGTGCTTGTCATGCCATTTTCAGTGGTATGTGGAATGTCACATAAATCCGCTAAAGGGATTTGGGACAAGCTTCGAAATATTTATGAAGGAGATTTAAAAGTCAAAGCAGAAAAGCTTCAAACTTACAGAGGTCAGTTCGAACAACTAAAGATGAAGGAAGATGAGAATATTGTAGCCTACTTCTTACGATTCGATGAAACAATGAATGCAATCATAGGATTGGGAGAAGAAATCGAAGAATATGTAATTGTTCAAAAGGTACTAAGATCTCTTCCTATGAGATTTGACCCTAAGATATCAGCACTAGAAGAAAGATCAGATCTAAACTCAATAAGCATGGACGAACTGCATGGAATCTTCACAACATATGAAATGAGAACTGAAAAAGAAAATCCAGATGTAAAAGAAGAAACTTTCAAAGCATACAAAAGATCAAAGCAAAAAGAAAAGTAACAAGAAGAACATAGCAACAACAATGATGTCTCAGAAGATGATGAAGAAGTGGCCAACTTCGTCAAAAGACTGAACAAGGGAACCAACGGTAGGTATAGAGGTAAGCTTCCTTTAATTTGTTTTAATTGTGATGGTATTGGTCATTTTTCTAACAAATGTCCTCTTAAGAAAAAGAGAAATGATGAAGGTTACTCAAAAGGCAAACAAACATATAAAGGCAAAATAACTGCAAAGAAAATTTTCAAGAAAATCTTATGCACCAAAGAAGACATCTCATCATGAGATGAAGATGAAGTCAGTGACAGTGAGACATGAAGAGTTCTATTCATGGAAGTAGAAGAATTTGATAAAGAAGACTCCGAAGAAGAATATGAAGAAGCCGAAGAAGAATATGAAGAAGTCGAAGAAGAAATTGAAGAGGCAGAAGTTGACTACCGAGAAGAATTGACGTGTGGCATAGAAGTTATCAGAAGAGAAAAGAAGAAAACAATAAAATACAAGCGGAACTAGACAAGAAAGAAGACACTCAAGAACTAGAACAAATGATCACAAATTTGAAGGTTCAAATAGAAGAAGATAAAATAATTGAAGAACTCAAAGAAAAGCTAGAAGAAAAGGACAAGATCATTAGAAATTTGGACGTAGAGATTGTCACATTAAGAAAGGATATTCAAAAGAAAAATATGTAGAATAACTCAAAAGTTTTGGATGACATTATCAGCAGTAAAAATATCATCTTGACAAGTCCGGACTTGGATACAATCAGACAAAAAAGGGATCAAGCTCTAGAACAACAGAGAAAAACATATCCAAAAAGCTATGTAGAAACAATCAAAGGGGATAGGGATATATAAAAGGAAGATTACAGAGACACTCCTCCACCGAGAAGATTTAGATTTCATAATCAACAACAGACAGATAAGCCTCAAGAAGAAGAAGGATTCATAAGAACACCTCCTTTCAAAAGATCTTCAACTCCCAGGTATCAAACTATATTTTTTAGTTTATGTTATGCATGTAATAACTTTGGACATAAAGCTGTGAATTGCAGAGCTAACAACAAGAACATAAACAACTTTGAAAGTCATACACAAAAGGGTTATCCAAGAAGGCCTAGTGAAACACAAAGAAGAAGTTACAATAGGTTTGAATCTTTGAGCACTGAAGTGGAATGTTACAAATGTAACAACTTTGGACACCTAGCCAAAGATTACAGAATGCCAGTCCCTCCTAGAGAACCACAACAGAATAACAACAGTCACAGACATCAACCTCAAAAAAGGACATGGATAAGAAAGCATAATCAATATAGCAATGAAGAATGCACACTCTCTCTACAAGCTAAGCAGAAGAAAAGTGGTTTGTATGTTGACAGTGGTTGTTCAAAACACATGACAGGTGATAGAGACAAGTTTCTTATATTAAGAAAGGAAAGAGATGGATCAATCTCCTTCGAAAATGATGATTAAGCTAAAATCATTGGAAAAGGCACAGTCAAAATTGGGAACAAGAATACAAAGGAAGAAAATGTTCTACTAGTAGAAGATATGAAACATAATCTTCTAAGTGTGAGTCAAATGTGTGACC
>JASDQU010106409.1:19699-55282 GCA_032191745.1 Picea mariana
ACCAACACTTTATGCAAGCATTGTCATCAAGGAAAGAAAACAAAGACCAGGTTCAAATCAAAGGAATATTCAATGACAAGACCATTGGAAATTGTGCACACTGATCTAGTTGGACCAACCACAACAAAGGGTTTAAAAGGTGAGTAATAATTTATGTTATTAGTTGATGATTATACATGAATGACTGCAGTTTTCTTTCTCAAGAATAAGTCAGAAGATTTTGAGAACTTTAAGATCTACAAGGAAATGGTTGAAAATGAAATGGATTCAAAAATCAAATGCTTGAGATCTGATAGTGGAGGAGAGTTCACTTCAAAGGAATTTATGGGCTACTGCAGCAGTCATGGAATAAAAAGGCAATTCTTCATTGCTAGGACACCTCAACAGAATGGAGTTGTTGAAAGAAAGAACATGACAGTACAGGAAATGGCTCGAACAATGCTAATGGATTCCAAATTGACAGATATATTTTGGACACAGGCAATGCATACAACAATTCAAATTCAAAGCAGAGTAATGCTCAGAAACAACACTGACAAAACTCCCTACGAGCTATGGAAAGGAAGACCAACAAATGTGAATCACTTCAGAGTTTTTGGAAGCAAATGCTACATCAAAAGAGAAGATGGCAGAATGGGAAAGTCTGACTCTCATGTGGACAAAGGAGTACTTGTTGGTTACTCAAGTAGAAGGAAAGCATACAAATGTTACAATCTGAGATTGAACAAAGTTGTGGAAAGCATCAATGTAACAATTCATGAAACAAACAAACCAGAATCAAAGGAAGAAAAAAATGAATTAATGGAACATCCTTTCGAAAAGGAAGAAAAAGATGAAAAAGAAGTAGAAGAGGAAGATGAAAAGAATCCGAAAGAAGCAGAAGATAAAGTTCAACAAGTGTCTCCAAAGACACCTAGCAGACGAGTACAGAAGAATCATCCTTCAGATCAGATTATCGGAAACAAATATGCAGGAGTTGAGACTATAAGAAGAATCCGTTCACCAAAACAAACACACCTAGCACTCTTATCTACAATTGAAACAAACTGTTTTGAAGAAGCTAGCAATGATGAATTTTGGAATAAGGCCATGGATGAAGAATTGGACAAATAAAGAAAAATGACACTTGGGAATTGGTTCCAAGACCAAAGAATAATAATGTGATCAACACAAAATGGGTTTTCAGGATTAAATTGAATGAAGATGGACAGGTTACAAGGAACAAAGCTAGATTGGTATGTAAAGGATATGCATAGATTGAAGGAATTGACTTTGAAGAGACATTTTCCCCAGTTGCCAGAATGGAAGAAATTTGTTTTCTTTTAGCTTATGCATGCTCCAAAAATATTAAAGTGTATCAGATGGATGTAAAATCATCTTTTCTAAATGGGGAACTTGAAGAAGAAATCTACATTGAACAACCAGAAGGATTTCAGTTGTCAGAGTATGAAGACTATGTGTGCAAATTAAAGAAGGCATTGTATGGTCTAAAACAGGCTCCTAGAGCATGGTACTCTAGACTGGATAAATATTTACAACAGACAGGGTTTAGAAAAGGAAGTGCAGACAACAACCCCTACATCAAGGTAAGTCAAGGTAATATTTTATTAATTGAAGTTTATGTTGATGATATTATTTTTGTAGTGATGATGACAGGTTAAGCCAGAAATTTGCAAAGGATATGCAGAATGAATTTGAAATGTCATTACTTGGAGAACTATCCTTATTTATAGGACTTCGGATACATCAAAGAAACCAAATAATTTTTATTTCTCAAACCAAGTATATAAGAGAAATGCTAAATAGGTTCAGAATGGAAGATTGCAAACCAATTGCAAGTTGAGCAAAGATGATGATTCAAATTCTACATATGAGAGCCAATACATGTCAATGATTGACAACCTACTATATGTGACAACATCCAAACTAGATGTAATGCAGGCAGTTGGACAGGTGGCATGATTTCAAGCAGCACCAAAGGAATCACATGTATTACCAGTGAAGAGGATTTTTAGATATTTCAAAGGAACATAAGAGTTTGGATTATGGTATCCAAAAGGAAATGATCTATCACTTATTGCCTACATAGATGCAGATTGGGCAGGTTGTATTGATGACCGACGAAGCACCGGTGGAGAAGCATTCTTCTTGGGTGAGTTTTTAGTATCATGGTTAAGCAAGAAACAATCATCAATATCTTTATCTACAACCGAGACAGAGTATATTGCAACAACATCATGTTGTACACAGGTTCTTTGGATGAAACAAACTCTAACAGATATACAGGTTGAATATGTTGAGTCCATTCCAATCTATTATGATAATACAAGTGCCATAAGTATCTCAAAGAACCCAGTGATGGACTCCAAGACGAAGCACATTCCAATAAAGTATCACTTTCTACAGGAGCAGGCTGCAGAAAAGAACATCAAAGTTGAGTATGTGGGCACAAAAGAACAAGTGGAAAACATCTTTACCAAACCACTTCCATGGGAAGCCTTTGGGTATCTTCGTCAGAGACTCAGATTTATTTCTACTCCAAAATGAATTCTTTTGAATGTTTATCTTATATGTCTTAGATGTACACAAGGAAGCACCATAAAGAGAACAATTCAGTCAGGGGAAGCAACCCCGGATGGAAAGATACCTTTTCCATTGATGACAAAGGGGGAGAGATTCATCTGATGCATAGGACAGAGGCATTGTTCCAGGGGGAGAAATGGTCACAGAGATGAAGAGGATGGAGGCATGTTTCCAGGGGGAGCATGAGTGATATGACTTCAGTATTGCATGACATAATTTATTGAGTGAGTGTTGCCATCAATACCAAAGGGGGAGATTGTTGATTAAGGTTGGTTGTCATTGATTTCAACCCTTGAAGAAATCCTGATAGCACAAAGGATGAACTCCAAAGTGGTCCTCTTATGGTGAAAGCCCTCACAGGAAGACGCTTTGTGGATTGAGTTATCCTAGAAGTATGGTTAGAGAACCCATGCTTATTTGTGGAAAAATGAGATGAAGTTCAGTGAATTTTTCAATGAAACTATCCTATATGGATAGTTCTTTTCATGCCATTTTTGATGGTATGTCGAACGTCACATAACTCCTCACGGTTAGAAATTTATGGCCATAAGAAGTTGGAGAACCCAGGTTTGGGTAATGGACCCAAGTTTGTTTGATGGATAATGGTATGAGTTTTGATATATTCGAAGGCAATACTATTATATATGAATATTACATGTCATTCCATTTCTTCTGGTATGTGTAACGTCACATAAATCCTCACGGTTTTAAAGTTATGGCCTTACGAAGTTGGCAGACCCTCATATGTCATCTAGAAGCCTCAAAAGGTCAAAGTAGTCAAAGTGGTTTAAGAGATTTTAGAAGGTAAATAGTAAAGTGAAGTGATGAGTGTACTAAAATATAAATTGAATACAAAATAAATTATTTAAATAATAAATTTAATGGAGAAATTTAATGGAGAAATTAGAAGTGGGTTAACCCTAAAATAAGAAAAGTGGGCAAAGTGACCTAGAAGATGTTTGTAAGGAAGCTACTTGGAGAGTATAAATAAGAGGCAAGGCTCTCTCATTTGAGATGAAACTTGAGAATATTGAATACCTATAGGTGTCTAAGGTAACCAAAGGATATCTAAGCCAAATTTTTGAGGGAAGGTGAAGAAAAGAAGGTCGGAATTCAAGGAAGGATAAATTCTTTTGATGATGCTTTCTAAGGTATGTTATTTACAGGTCATCTCACCATTTTCGCAATAATTTTGTTTCTAGAATGATTCAGACCGTGAAATTTCTATTTCATTGAGGAAACATATCCAAGTATCTGTGGTAAAAAATTCAGCTTCTGGTTCGTTGTATTTTTGGAGTTACACTCTATGGAAAATAGGGTTTGTGGCTAGTCCTAAAACTAGTCTAAAACAAGTGTTTTGGGTAAAAATGTCATAAATTATTCATAAGAAATCCAAATTCAGTAAGACAAAATTTGTTGATTATGTTACAGTTTGTAGTATTTTTTTTAACATTTTCAGATCAATTCAACAAATATTCCGTGCGGGGCATGCTCTACAAGGTCGCTCTCTAGAATAATCCAGAATTCAACAAGGTATGCCATTTTTGCTATAACTCCTTTTCTGAGAGGTTCCAAGTAGCGAAAATTGGAGGAATTGCTTAAAACACATTGAAGAACCTTGTGAATCAGTTTCATATATTTATTCATTACAGGAACACAGTTATGATTATTTCAAGTTAGATTGTTGACTAATCCAAAACTAGGCATGTGAGACTAAAGAAAAGTTTGATGAAAATGCTAGTCTCTTGTTGTTAAAGTTAAGGAAAGTTTGCGGGTATGTGATCATATACACCAGGCATATTAAAGAGTTACAAATCATATTTGGATGATGAAATTGATGAGGGATTTAGGTTGAGGTACATGTTGGGTACGTGGTTGAGATAAATAGTTGATGAGTTGGGACATACATGAGGTGTATAGTTGATGAAGATGGTACATATTGATGAGTCATAGTTGATGAGTAGTTGACACATGATTGGTACATACTTGGTACATGGTTGGATGCACTTGTTTATGGTACAAGTTGATTACAAGTTGAGGTACAGGTTGATACATGGTTGATGCATGGTTCAGGTTTACAACGGTATATCTCACAGTGATAGTGTGACATTGGTTACGTCATTCTACTTCTACTTCAGGGTGGTTCTACGGAGAAAGGACAGGTGGTTGTAGCCACCTTCCGATTGTATCTAGAGAACATAGGGGGTTGTAGACTCCTTTTGGTTGTAGCCAGAGAATTGGGGAGTTGGAGCTTCCCTCGAGTTGTAGCCTGAGAAACTAGGCAGTTGGAGCCTCCTTCCAGTTGCAGCTGGAAAACAAAGGAAGTTGGTGCTTTCAATGAATTTAATTCTTCAAGACATATAAGAAAAACAATTATGTGGTTTTCTCCCGCTTTGGGTTTTTACGTAAAACACTGGTGTATTGTGTATGTGTATGATTGTTCATTGCTCATTGCTTATTATTGGATGATAATTCCTCATTGATATAACACTTGGATTATTTGGTTTAAAAATGATTATAATTGCTCTATTATTGGTTCAACCCCCCTCTCAGCAATCCAACACAAACAACCATTCCAGAGCATTATCACAAGTTTACATAGTTTCCAGTCTCAAGAAAAGCATAGACCCACACATCACTGAGCCAATATCTATTTCATAACCAGAGTGGGTTCATGGATGGTGAAAAAGACATACATGTAACCAAAAAACCTTAAAACGCGAGCTTGGCCGAGCAATTCTTCCCTTGCCTGAAAATCAGAGCTTAACCACAGTGAAACACACTTGAAAAATATCCAAGCTAGGGTGATGGCCAGTGGGAGAGGTATGGAGTGACGTGTAGTAAATGCACGTTGCTTCCATCCTTTACTCATTCAATCACTTAGTACATGCCAACCAACCATTCAATTAATCCATGCATAGAAACCAACATCCATTACTTACCAAATGCGCCACCCTATGTCACATTAACCATTGCCAACCATACCATAATGCATATCACATGTGTTTCCATATAACTCAATAAATTGTATAGCCACTAACTTTGTTAGCTAGGACTAACAACAATCCTTTAGTTTCAATGCATATAGTGTAGCATAGTAGCATAGTTTAGTTTCTTCCTTAGATTTTTTCCATATTTCTTTTTCTTTTGTCATGAATAACATGTGTTATTGTGCAGGTGCAACCTGTAACAGATCATGGCACTAATAGAAATGTGGAAATAACAGTTCACATAAGCCCTCATGAGAATTTAGAGTAACATAGCATGAATTATTCATCATCCATTTGTTGCGAATAG
Organism: Picea mariana; assembly: GCA_032191745.1. Classification (NCBI taxonomy): domain Eukaryota; kingdom Viridiplantae; phylum Streptophyta; class Pinopsida; order Pinales; family Pinaceae; genus Picea; species Picea mariana. The sequence continues at coordinate 25,580 of JASDQU010106409.1, forward strand.
AACCAACATTTGAGCATCAAATAAGAACCAGATTTGATCCTCCAATCTACAAGGGGGTACGACCTACTAGTATTATCTATATCGTTAGGTTATAATAATAGGATTTAGCAATACTTTGCGAGCGAAATCCTCGTTGTGATTTTTATCATCAACACCCCCTATGATACGCCTAGTAAGGACGTAATGAAATGGATTGACATCAACAACCACAATAGTTTTGCAAAGCAATATATAGTGTGGTAATCATTGGACTGTGTGAACGACAACCAAAGATAGCTTCTCAACATGAGAATAGTTGAGTTTAGGGCCGACTAAGTTTCGACTAAGATAGTAAACGACGTTCTTATGGATCTCATCATCCTCCTAAACTAAAACCATACCAATCATCCCTTCGTACGCGGTAATACAAAGCAATTAATCTCTACTCTAATCCAAAGGCTTCAGTAGAGGCATCGATACCAATGCTTTCTTCGAAGCATCGAAGGATTCATGGGCTCGCTCATCCTAGATAAACAGAGTGTCCTTCTTCAAGAGATGCATGAAACCCTTAGTAATATTGGCATAGTTTACTATAAATTGATGTAAAAAGTTAGCTTTCCCCTGTAAACCTTGAAGCTAACGAATAGTGTGCGGGGGAGGAAATCGAAGTATTTCCTCAACCTTTAATGGATTCACCATGATCCCAATATCAAAGACTAAGAATCCTAGCATACAACCTGACCTAACGCAAAAGATGCATTTATGAGGTTTAAACGGATGCGGTAATAACGGCATCTTTCAAAAACTAGTCGAAGGTGGGTAGAGTGATCCACTCTCTTGCGAGAGTGAGCAGCGAGATCATCGAGATAGGCTTCGACTGTATTCTTGAGATTGTGAAATGCGAAGGTCATAACTCGTTGGAAGGTCACTCCGACGTTTTTAAGGTCGAAAGGCATTTTTCGGTATGCAAAAATTCCATGTTTTTTTTTTGACGAAAACAGTTATAGATTATATTAAGGGGGTGGACTGGCCACAGATTCGATTACAAAATGGCCTTGAATTTCTTCGGGCCTGCCTTTCTAAAACCATTCTACTTCTATAGCTATAGACTTGTGAACTGAACTAGTTCCTGTATGCCTTCTAAAGGTATTGGATTATTTACAGCAATGGCTACTATACAAAATGCCCAATTGCTGGTCAGATCCTGCTGACAGACTACTTAAAGAGAAGGATTAATTCTTGGGGTCTTGGTTCCAGTCACTGTTCAGTTGAGCCATCTTGGTTTCCAGCTGATCCATTCTTTCTTTGAATTCCTGCTGAGGATTTTTTAGCTCCTTGTGTAGCTTGTCCAACTCCTACGAAAATCCAATTTTTGTAGTGATGATGTCTGCCTCGAGCTGCTCCATTCTTCGACCAGTTTCTGTGTCCAGGTTCTCCAAGAAGTCCAGCTGATTCTGGAGCAGTTGCTTCAGGTTTTCCAGAGCTTTATCCATCTCTTTCAACTGCTCCTCCATGCTCGGCTTGCCTGTTGATGATGAAGCCATTTCCAGTCGCACCTCTTCCTGCGTGCATCTTTCCCTTCTCTGATGGGTGCTTCATGCTCTCTTCGTCCCTGGGTGACTTGCAGAACTCGTCTTGAAACTGGATTGAGAGGGGAGAGGTCACCCTTTATTTCCTCTTCACACATACTCATCATTGCACTTAGATTTATAGGATTTGTGGGTAAGGGCTGCGCGGATCTCTTGTCTCCCCCATATCTGAAGCACCCTTCCTCATGGTACTGAGGTAACTCCTTCGACCAACCAAAACCTCTATCACGTACTGGTCTTACAGATACGCTTGATTTCCAATCTATTGCCAAAGCTTGCATTTGAGTATATGAGAGAGCACGGGTTTGGGTTCAAGGGAGCTCCACGCTATCTATCATTTCATTCACTGTCAATACCCCTGCCTCCAGCAATGCGCCTCTATTGGCTTCCTTGTCAACCTCCCCATTGAGATCCCTTAGCACATGAAAAAATTTATAAGATTTAAAATTCCTTAGAAGGAGGCGTATTTTGTCAAGAAGGTTATTTAGAATAATGCTTTGGATCTTAGAGTGGTTGATTATGGCCTGTATTATTATTCTGGAGTCACCGATTATTGTCAATTCCTGGATTCTGAGTTTGTTTGCTTGATGTAGACCTTGCCAAAGAGCCAGGGCCTCAGCTCTGTTTTTGGACTCTATTCCTAGGCCCATAGCGAAGCGCGTTGCTGTAGCCTCTGTGAGATTTTCAATTAGCCCCCCTCCCCTAGCCTGGCCTGGGTTTCCCTTCGAGGCCCCGTCAAAGAAGAGAATAGGCGTGTTTATTTCGCTTTTCCAGCTGGAAAAATCCTTCTCGCTCTTCCTAATCTCCCAGCCTTCGTTGATTGGATCACTTGCTTTTCGAGCATCGAGACCTTGTATCTTGAACTGGCTTAGCCAACGCTCCTCTACTTCGTCCAGCTTATGAATCTTGATTGTAGGGCAGAGGTAAGGAGTTGATTCACCCAAGAGAGCTTGAATTTTAGTGACGACTATGGCTGCACTCCTTTGGCTTTCTCTGAAAATTCTGTGGTTCCTTTCTAGCCAAAGGTTCCACAGGATAAACTTTAGAAGCATTCCCCACAGCAAGGAAGCTTGGTTTCTCCCCTTAACAACGAAAGGATAAAAGGAGTTCCAGTGGAGAAGGAGGCTTATTAAATCAGGAGGAAAATTGAGTGCAAATTGGGGGCATGTTGCCATCATCCAGACTTCTTTTGAAAAGCTGCAATTTAAGAGAAGGTGTTATGTGGTTTCTTACGCATGAAGGCAAAGGGGACACCTGAAGGGTCCTTCCCAGCCACGTCTTTTGAGGTTCTCCCCTGTTTGGATACTCTTGTGTGCCAAAGTCCAAATGAAGAGGTCAATTTTTGGGAGAGAGTTGGGCTGCCAAATTGCTTTCCAGAGTGTCGGATTAGGCATAGCAGTGGGGATGTTTTTGAAGAGTTGGTAGCCTTCTATCGTGGTGTAAGCCTGTGCGTTCCTTCCCCATCCTCTTTCATCTTTGCCTTTCTTTTTTAGGGGGGCCTTCCCTTGAAGACACCTCTTGAGGGCACACCAGTGACGGTCTAGAGAAACTGGTCTGTTTGGAACTCCCCACCCTTGCCAGGATTGAATTCTGTCTTCCCCCCAGATTGAGATGTCGGAAATCGTTACAATATTTTGACTGTCCATCCAGTTTTTGAGGCATAGTAGGTCCTGATGGTGCTCTAGAGGTGGGTCTCCCATTATTGAGTCTGTCCAGATTCTGATTTTCTTACCATTTTTTGGCACCCAGGTAAGGTGAGGGCTGAAGTGAGGAAGCGCTTTTTCGCAGAGCGCAAAGATAGGGGAGCTTTTCATTTTTGCAAGGGTACTCTAAGCTGTTGTCTCGTGGCCCCCGAAAGTATTTCCTCCAGAGCGCGAGTTTGCTCCAAGAAGGTTTGTCGGTGACCATCTTCTAGAGTAGCTTTGCCCCCAAGGCTATATTTTGAACTCTTGTTTTTTTAAAATTGAGTCCCCCTTCCAGGAAGGGCTTTGAAGTTTTTTCCCAGCTTATCAAGTGCAGTTTCCTTCTTGCTTGCCTACCTCCTTCCCACAAGAAGCGTCGTTGGAAAGCTTCGATTCTTTGGATGACTCTGGTAGGGGCTAACAACAACGAGCTCTGGTAGATAGGGATGCTAGACACCACAGACTTTATCAGAACTTCCGTCCCTGCTAAATTTAACCAATTCACCCCCCAAGAGGAAAAATTATTCTTTAGTTTTTCTACAAGATGGTTCCAGTGAGAGGTTCTAGGGGCAGTTTTAAAAATAGGGATTCCCAGGTATTTAAAGGCCTCCCAATTAGTGTGCCCCTCCATCCCTAGAACTCTTGTTATTCCCATCATTTCATTTGGTGTGATATTCCATCCATAGATGTTACTCTTGGCTTGGCTTATTTCACTTCCGGAGGCTGCTGCATAAGCGTCCAGTTCTTCCTTGAACTTTTTTGCTATTACCGGACTTGCTCCTCCCAACAACAACGTATCATCCGCGAATTGTGCATGGTTAATGTCTTTCACCCCTTGCACTATTCTTAATCCCTGGATATTTTTGTGAACTTGGGAGTTTCCCATCTGGTAGCTTAGGACTGATGCTTGAATTGCATAGAGCAGAGGCGAGAGGGGGCACCCTTGTCTTAAGCCCCTGGAGGCTTTAAAGAAGTTTGTTACCTTCCCATTCACCAACGGGGCTATCCATGGTGATCCGATGCAGGCTTTTATCCAATTTACAAATTTCGAGTCAAACCCAAAATCCCTCATGACTTCAAATAAAAATTCATGTCTGACTCTATCAAATGCATTAGCGAGGTCCAGTTTAATGACCATACCTTTTTCTTTCCTTCGGACACTGGAGTGGATAKCCTCTTGAACCAGGATGATGTTATCGGCAATATGCCTTCCTTTGAAAAAGCCACCTTGGTTTTCAGGAACGATGAGAGGGAGGAGTGCCTTGAGTCGATTGGCTATAAGTTTGGTGAGGATTTTATAGCTTGTGTTGCATAGAGATATTGGTCTGAGTCGATTGAAGGAAAGTGCTCCTTTTTCTTTCGGGATGAGTGCTAGGAAGGATGAATTGGTGCGTCCTCCTAGCTTGCCATGTCTGACTCTATCAAATGCATTAGCGAGGTCCAGTTTAATAACCATACCTTTTTCTTTCCTTCGGACACTGGAGTGGATAGCCTCCTGAACCAGGATGATGTTATCGGCAATATGCCTTCCTTTGACAAAGYCRCCTTGGTTTTCAGGAACGATGAGAGGGAGGAGTGCCTGGAKTCRATTGGCTATAACTTTGGCGAGGATTTTATAGCTTGTGTTGCATAGGGAGATTGGTCTGAATCGATTGAAGGAAAGTGCTCCTTTTTCTTTCGGGATGAGTGCCAGGAAGGATGAATTGGTGCTTCCTCCTAGCTTGCTACTCTGCTGCGATTTCTTGATCATTTTGGTTAAATCCTTTTTTATTATATTCCAGCACTGCTGATAGAATCTGGCAGTGAACCCATCCGGTACCGGGGCCTTGTCTGGGTTCATCTGATCAAGGGCCTCCTTTATCTCTTACTACGTTACCTCCCTTGTCAACTTGCTGTTGGTGTCCTCATTTTATAGACTTGGGATAACAATGAGAGGGTACCTCTGCTGATCCATTTCTGTTCCTTTTGGTTCTGTATAGAGCGTCTCGGAAGCTTCATAGGTTGCTTGTTTTATGCCCTCCAGATCTGCAATTGTTTTATTCTGGACTTGAACTTCTGTCACTGCCTTGTATTGTTTCCTTGCCTCCGCTTGTTTGTGAAAATAGCCTGTGTTCCGGTCTCCCTCTTTCAGCCATAAGCTTCTTGATTTTTGCCTCTAGTAGTCTTCCTCCGCTCTGCAGGCTTTGTGCCATTTCCTTTGAAGGTTGTCCTCTTGTTGCAAGGTTATTGGTGTGACCTCTTGATGTTCCATCTCTAGCTGGTGGGCCTCGAGCTGGGCTTGGGCTGCTAGATGCACGGCTATTGGGCTTGGCTGGTTCTTTTCCCAAAGCTTTAGGGCTCTTTTTAGTCTTCTAATTTTTTCCTCCCACACATAAAAGGTTGAGCCTTGAACAGCGTTGGCCCAAGTTTTAGTAACTAGGTCCAGAAAGTCTTTGTCTTGTATCCAAATTGGGCTGAATCTGAAAGGGATGGGCCCTTTGACTTGATCTTTTTTAATTTCTAGTCGAATTGGCTTGTGATCAGAAACACTGTGGGGCAGAATTTCTGCTTTTGCTGCGAGTCCTAGCAGCAGGAGGGAGCTTTGTACTAGGAATCTGTCCAGTCTGGTTGCTATGTGCCCAGGACAGATCCTCTTATTGGTCCACGTGTAAAGTCCCTTGGCCGGTTTGATGTCTAGAAGATCCCAAGATGAGGCTAAGTCCTCTACCCATTCTCTAGTCGGGTCTCTCACTATGGAACCCCCTCTCTTTTCTTCCAGAGCTAATGTTACATTTAGGTCCCCACCAAGGATGATATTGTTGAGATTATTTTGCTGGAGGTAGTCCTATAAGGACTCCCAACAATGTTTTTTTCCCCCCAAATGATGCGGAACATAGATGTTGAAGACACTTACCTAGTAACCCGAGTCTTTATGAAGGAATTTGGTGTGAATCCAGTGCATGCATGTGTCAGAGCTAAGCAGGTCTATTTTGGAGGCATTCCACAATGTGCAGATTCCTCATGAGGTGCCTTTGGCATTTCCAGCTACTCCGAGGCTTCCTTTCCATACATTCAAAAAGGTTTTAAGTGCGTCTTGCTGGCTCATTTTGGTCTCCTGGAGCAATAGGATGCTTGCTTTCGAAGCTTTGATAATATCCTTGAGCCTTCTTCCTTCCTTTTGTTGCCCATTCCTCTACAGTTCCAGGAGGTTATGATCATTATAAACCTTGAGGGGAGGGATGACCTCCTTGGGAGGCTTTGGCTTGCAAAAGTACCATGTTATCCCCTAGCCTAAGGATAACTAAGGAGATTATGTCTTGAGGCCCACAAGTCCTAGACATGGAGTAATGAGAGACATATTGACTTGAGCCTCGACCTAGAGGGCCCATCCTTCTTCTTCAATGCCTCCATCTTTTCAGCAACATCAACATCCATCCCATCGGACCAGTCCTTTAGTAGCAGTGGGTCTTTCTCCATGAGGTAATGAGTTCGGGTATCATGGTATGTGTCACTCTGATTCTCAAAAAAATTGAATATGTGCATTTAATTCTTTTTTCTTCTGACGTGTGCTTGGACTTTATGCCTTTCAACTTGTTCACACCTGGGGGGAAATGACAAGATTCCCTAGAAAGGTGGTTCTCTTAGGATTTGAATTTCCACTGGGTGGGTTCATGAAATTTCATCGTCCATTCCCAACATACTTATCACTTTTCATCATTTTCCCTCTCATACATCCCCTACACTGGTTTGGGCATTGGGTTTTCCAAGCTAGCAAAGGGTTGTACCTTACCTTGTAGGAAGAAGGGGCTAAAGGCCCAGAGGGTAAAAGTAGCTAGCAAAAGATAAAATCTAAAAGAACAAAACTTTTAGATACTTCGTCCAGGGATCCTCGAGAAAGCAATAAAAGGATTCTTAGCAGGAAATGGAGGGACCCATAAAATAATAAAATCAAGACCTAGTTGAAGGATAGATCATAGGGGGTCTCATCACGAGCCAACCTATTAGGTCCATGGACATGTAGCAGTATGACACTACCATTTAGCTGGTCACCATGTCAGGTTAGTGGCTCTTGGTGGCATAGCCAAGAGAAAGGGGGTCTCATCACGAGCCAACCTTCTCATCTTCGTGAAATGCTTATGGGTAACATTGTCACCACTAGTCACCACGTCAAGGCAATGTCCCCTAACTAGTCTCTTGAAATAAAAAAACAATAAGATAAAAAGGTAAAAGGCGTTTAATGGGATTGGAAACATTTGCATCCATGACAAGGTGCAACTCACTCTCTTCAGAGGCACCCACAGGTAAGCCATACATTCCCCTGTCATCACTGCACCCATTGCTCAAGCATCCCTACACCACCTCATCCACTTACATGGCTTGGATTTGTCTTCACCTGGAAACATCCCACGTCCAATGAGAATTATCCCAGTAGGACCTCCTGACACCCTCTCCAAACCTAGCTTGTATAATAGTATAACGTCTTTGAGCACTTGTCTGGGAAAATAGATTTTTATGCACATGTTTAGATAAATTGATTATTAGACATGATTGGCATTGCTATGATCCATGTGACTTATGAGCCCATGGAGGGTGTAATTTTTTTTGTTGCAGGGCCACACTCGACAGACATGTACACATGGGGAGATGATTAGTTCAGACCTCCATAGGGATAAAATCCCATTAGATGGATGTTGAGGCCCCGACCAGAGGCATACACATGTCAGAGGCTTGCACCGGAGAGAGAGGAGGACATTCCACCAGAGACATCCTGACAGGCCTAGACCCAGGGGGGTCTTGCCCTCCCACTATGATGTTGGCCTTGGAAGGCCCATGACATCACCTCTGTGACCCTTGACATCACCCAATGTTTGATGGACATTTTGTAGGCAGTTGTGTGCCAAGTGGCATGTGTGGCTTGATCTAGAGGCCTTGGGAGGCATAACGTTTTTCTCTTGGAGGCCAACGTTTCACCAGAGAGGCCTAATGTCACCCTAAAATGGCATGAGGTCACCTTTTCTGCTTGATTTAGGGTTTAATTTGTCATTTTTATCTAAACAACTATATATTACATGTAAACTGGCCATGTCGACCTTTTTGACCTAATTTGTAAATTAAAGGTCATTGTAACTGTATAAATAAGGGGAAAATCACACTTGTTTTTCATGATCTTTCACTCACAGTTAAGTGAGGTCTGAAATTTGCGCCCTAATTAGGGTTTCTTGGCTGAAATTGAGTGCGCACTTCTTGAAGGAGGCTAATTTTGGTGTGTTTTATCATTTTTCTTGGTGGAAGTCTTCAACTAGGCCTTTTGCTAGATGATTCTTGGTGAATGTAAGTAAATTTTCTGCAATTATTCTTCATTGAATGGTTATGATTGTATTTATCTTGCATTTATTCTAAGATTATGAAATTGCTAGCTTAAAACCCTAGGAGGCTAAAGCACATGTTATTGTTCTTGCCTTAATAACTTTCACCTACTAGATTATGCTAGAAAACCGTTTTTCTTGAAGGTTTTTTCTAAGGGCCTTGCCATTGCAACACCCTAGCACCTTTTGCTTCATCTAGTCGTCATCTACTTCATATTTTAGCTAAATAAGGAGGAAAATCGCTAGGGCCTAGGGTTACCTACTTCCTAGTGGTCATTTTCCCCCTAAGGTATAGTGTTTGAAGCCTTGGGTTACCAACACTTCAATCATTAACCTTCTTTTCTCTAACTCTGTTATTATCAAATTTATTGCTTCAATATTTCTGCTGCTAAAAGAGACTCCATTTACCCTAAAGCACTGATCTAAACCTTACAATTGAGTGATTGATGAAATCCACCCTCAAAATTTTTACCTTAAGCTCTCTACTAACTATTCCTAACCCTAGAATAAACTATTCTACTAACTTACTTGCTGCTATTACAAAAGTAATCTACAACCATCTATTGTAGCATTAAAGGCACCTAAAAGAAATTGAAAATTTGATTTGTACACTGCCTAATGAGCTTCTGACAAATGCTAGTACTTTGTTATTATTGAGTAATTATTCTTGGTCATTGTGAAGCCATTTTAAGGTATTTATTGTAAATCTATTATCTTATAAAGATTGTTATAAAATTATGTTTGCTTCATCATATATCAATTATTTCTTTTATTGATAAAGTCCATGATTTTATGAAGTAATAACAACAAGTTGTGCTTGCAAAATATATCTTTCTTGTTGCTTTTTTCTGGGCGGGTACATTTGAAAAATTCATTACTTCATTGGTTAAAACCCTGGGACTTTCTAATCAGTGTGACTTGTGAGAGGGGATACTTTTGTAGACACTTTAACCTTTTCCTTCTCAAACCCCCAGGTCACCAGGGACGTCTCCCCCGGGCCAGCAACCCTAAAGAGAAAGAGGTATCCTATTGAGGTGACATTGATAGGATAACCTCCAATTACACCATTTTTCCTTCCCTTGACATTTTCCTTTGGACTAAGTACAAATTGTGCGATAACATTTTGGTGCCGCTTCTGGGGAGCACTGATTCAATTTTCTTCAAAGAGGACACTTCTCAGTAAGACTTTCCTCAAAAGATTTTACTTTTCAAATCTTACCTGGCGACTCCACTGAGGGTGATCCCCTAATCCCTTTGATAGTTTCAAGAAAAATTTATGGCGACTCCACAAGCCTTAGGGAGGTACACCAACCCTCCCTACTCCTTTTGAAGAAAGCCTTCCTGAAACTCTCCTGAAGTAAAATCATTGTTTGGAGGAAATCTTCCCTTAAACACAATGTCTAGCACAGGAACTTAGATTGTCAATCCAAACCAAGCCAATAACCAAAGACAATGGTCATCCAAAATTTTTAAACCACTAGACATGACAGCTATACCAGGCTACCCTAGGCAAATGCCTCCTAAGTATGAAAAGTGGTTTCCCAAATTCACCGGTAATGATGTTGTCAGTGCCGAAGATCACATCAGGAATTTTTGGGCCTTTTTCTAGCTTCATCCTATCAGTGATGATGTTGAAGATCTAGCTATGAAATTGTTCTCTGCTACCCTCCATGATGTTGAAGATCTAGCTATGAAATTGTTCTCTGCTACCCTCCATGATGGCGCTAGACGTTGGTACAATAGTCTACCTGATGTTAGTATTAAAACCATGGATAGGTTAGAGAAAGTATTCCTCAAAGGATGGAGTGTCAAGGAAGACCCCAACATGTTGTTGATAAGGCTGAATAACCTCGTAAAATAGGAGAATGAAACCATTAGAGAATTCCATGACAATTTTGAAACCTTTATGCAAAAGATCCCAATGAGTCATCATCCTTCTAACAGTTTCCTTCTTTTCCTTTATACCAAAGCCTTTACAGGTCAGCTAGGGTATCTCCTCAGAGATAAAAACCCTCAGACAATCCAAGAATACCAAGAGCTAGCTAGAAGGATTGAGGACAACCTTTCATCATCTAGAGTCGAGCCTCTCTCAGCCCCAAGAGTCAGAATGGACACTAAACCTAAGATAGTCCACAATGATGAACCAACCCTAAACATCAGTGTTAGCTTGGAAAAGTTACAACTGATTGTAGATGGTATGGTAAAAACCCAAGAAATGATGATGAATAGGATTGTCAATCTAGAAAGGACTTAGCAACAAGCCCCTAGGGTTCCTTACAAAGTTCAATTCCAAAAGGGGAACCAAATTTTTAGACCAAAGAATGATCAAGAGGTTCCCAATACCTTAGCCCCTGCAAATATAGCGGATGAAAACCCTTGGTGTCTGCAATGTAGTGAGGCACACTGAGAGCATGAGTTTCCTTTCAACAATGGTAATCATGACCAAGTAAACATAGTTGACCATACCATTGAGGATCCTCAATATTGCCTTAATATTACTCCAGAGGAACATCAAGAAGGCATAAAGGAAACAACCAGGAAGGCTAGGATGGAGGTGATAAATAACCTTGACCAAGAATCAAGAAAAAAGTTGAAGAAACAAGAATTCCAAGTGTATACTAGACAAAAGGGAATGAACCAACCTCTCTCTATTGGTCTTGTGGAATCACAAACAAGACCTCCACCCATGAACATACTCCTTCCTAAGAATCCTCCCAAGACCGAAAAGGTGGACTTAAATTTTGACTTTGAAGGGGCATTAGCAAAAATGTATGTAACCATTCCCTTGAGAGAAGTAATCAAGGTCCCACCTTTCAAAGAAAGGTTTGAATTTTTTTTCAAAGGCTCAGATGGACCAATGGACCCTCCTATTATGCTACAATACGATCACTTCAGGGTTCAGTATGATGGACATCCACCCTTCTTCACAACTTTATTGATCAATAACAAATGCCTTAACAATTGTATGCTTGATTCAGAGGTAGGTGCTAACATGATGTCTTTGAAAGTCATGGAAAAATTGGGTCTAAAGGTCACACAACCTTATAGGAATGTGTGTGGCTTTGAATCCATATCCATACCCACTCACGAGGTAGTTTCGAATGTAGAAGTGTGCCTTGGAAGATACCCTGAGGGGGTGATCCACATGGACATTATAGTGGTGGATGTCCCAGATGTGCGGGGAATGCTACTGTCCAAGAAGTTTACTGCCATGTTGGGAGGCACCCTAGAGATGTATCTCACTTATATTAATGTACCTATGAATGACAGAACAATAAGCCATCTCCCGAATGTTCCAATGAACAAAATCCATGTGCAATAAATTGGTAATGACATTGAAACTAGAGAAACACATGAACTAGTCAAAGAGACTCCTCTTGTATTTTCCCCTGATGACATGCCTTTTTCTACAAAAGAAGACTTTGATCGGATACAATGGCCAAAAAAGGAGGAATATTAGCAACTCTTGAATAAATATAAAGACAAAGAAGTTGGGGTTGTCAAATTATTGAATAAAGGAGAAGATGACATACTAATCCGACCGTCCCAGGAGGAAGTTTTCACATCAGAATCCCACCCTCCTCCCTCAAGACAATACACCAGGGTTGTGCAAGAAAAATCCAAATTCAATACCAAGGAGTACAAAGAGGGAGATACTTTCTAGATGTGGGATGCAAAGAGGGGAGAGCCTACTAATGTCAAAGGAAGTGCACAATTTTGGCTTGGACCCTTCAGAGTTGGAAGAAAGTCAGTCAATGACACCTACTATTTGTCTACATTGGAAGGAAGAAGGCACCCATTACCAGTTAGTGGACACCTCTTTAAATCCCATCAAGGGGCAGAGACTTAAATTCATATGTAAGTACATGTAAGTAGGTAGGCATTTGCATTCATTCTATATATACCATCTGCATTTCATGCTAGAGTAGTTGTATTTCCATTTTGTATATATGCTTGCTTACTTTCATTTTCTGTACCATATATGAGCCAGGGGTGATATCACCACCCCAAATGATTAATAATTATTTTTGTTGAGATCAAGCAGGTCACAAGTCATGCCAGATATGTTGAGGTTCTCATGCGCTCTACGGTGAGCACATGTCCCCAAGTTGGAGCGAGATGTTATCCCCTAGCCTAGGGATAACTAAGGAGATTATGTCTCAAGGCCCACAAGTCCTAGACATGGAGTAATGAGAGCCATATTGACTTGATCCTGGCTCTAGAGGGCCCATCCTTCTTCTTCAATGCCTCCATCTTGTCAGCAACAACAACATCGATCCCATCGGCCTGGTCATTCAACAACACTGGGTCTTGCTCCATGAGGTAATGAGTCTGGGTATCATGGTATGTGTCACTCAAATTCTCAAAACATTTGAATATTTGCATTTAATTCTTTTTGCTTCTGACGTGTGCTTGGACTTTATGCCTTTCCACTTGTCCACATCCGGGGGGGAATGATATGATGCCCTAGCAAGTTGGTTCTCTTAGGATTTGAATTGCCACTGGGTGGGTTCATGAAAGGTCATCATCCATTCCCACCATACTTATCACTTTTCATCATTTTACCTCTCATACATCCCCTATACTGGTTCGGGCATTGGGTTTGCCAAGCTAGCAAAGGGTTGTACCTTACCTTGTGGGAAGAAGGGGCTAAAGGACAGTGGGTAAAATTAGCTGGAAAAAGATGAAAGACAAAAGAACAAAAACCTTCAGATGATTCATCTAGGGATCCCCGAGAAAGCAATAAAAGGCTTCTCAGCAAGAAATGGAGGGACCCATAAAATAATAAAATCAAGACCTAGCTGGAGGATAGGGGGTCTCATCACGAGCCAACCTATTAGGTCCATGGGCATGTAGCGGCATGACACTACCATTCATCTGGTCACCACATCAAGGTAGTGGCTCTTGGTGGCATAGCCAAGAGAAAGGGGGTCTCATCACAAGCTAACCTTCTCATTTCCGTAAAATGCTTATGGGTAACATTTTCATCACTAGTCACCACGCCAGGGAAGTGTCCCTTAACTAGTCTCTTAAAAGAAAAAACAATAAGATAAAAAGGTAAAAGGAATTGAATGGGCTTGGAAACATTTGCATCCATGACAAGGTGCAACTCACTCTCTTTAGAGGCACCCACAAGTAAGCCACACATTCCCCTGTCATCACTACACCCATTGCTCAAGCATCCCTACACCACCTCATCCACTTACATGGCCTGGATTTGTCTTCACCTGGAAACATCCCATGTCCAATGAGAATTATCCTGGTAGGACCTCCTGACATCCTCTCCAAACTTGTCTTGTAGAATAGTATAATGTCTTTGAGCACTTGTCTGGGAAAAGGGGCTTTTATGCACATGTTTAGATAACTTGATGATTCTATGTGATTGACATTGCTATGATCCATGTGACTTATCATCCCATGGAGGGTGTACTTTTTTTTGTTGCAGGGCCACACTTGACGAACATGTACACATGGGGAGATGATTAGTTCGGACCTCCATATGGCTAAAATCCCACCATATGGATGCTGAGACCCCAACCAGGGGCAGACACATGTCAGAGGCTTGCACCATAGAGAGAGGAGGACGTTCCACCAGAGAAAACCTGACAGGCTTGGACCCAGGGGGGTCTTTCCCTTCCACTATGATGTTGGCCTTGGAAGGCCCATGACGTCACCTCTGTGACCCTTGACGTCACCCAATGTTTGATGGACACTTTGGAGGCAGTTGTGTGCCAAGTGGCATGTGTGGCTTGATCTAGAGGCCTTGGGAGGCCTAACGTTTCGCTCCTAGAGGCCTAACGTCACCCTAAAAGGGCATGATGTCACCTTTTCTGCTTGATTTAGGGTTTAATTTGTCATTTTTATGTAAAAAAATGGATATTACATGTAAACTAGCCATGCCAACCTTTTTGACCTAATTTGTAAATTAAAGGTCATTGTAACTATATAAATAAGGGGAAATCACTCTTATTTTTCATGATCTTTCACTCACACTTAAGTGAGGTCTGAAATTTACGCCCTAATTAGGGTTTTGTGGCTTAAATTTAGTGCGCACTTCTTGAAGGAGGCTAATTTTGGTGTGTTTTAGCATTTTTCTTGGTGGAAGTATTAAATTAGGTCTGTTGCTAGATGATTCTTGGTGAATGTAATTAAATTTTCTTCAATTCTTCTTCATTGAATGGTTATGGTTGTATTTATCTTGCATTTATTCTAAGATTATGAAATTGCTAGCTTAAAACCCTAGGAGGCTAAAGAACATGTTATTGTTCTTGCCTTAATAACTTTCACCTAGTAGATTATGCTAGAAAACATTTTTTCTTGAAACTTGTTTCTAAGGGCCTTTCCATTACAACACCCTAGCACTTTTTTCTTCATCTAGCCGTCATCTACTTCATCTTTGAGCTAAAGAAGGGGGAAAACCGCTAGGGCCTAGGGTTACCTACTTCCTAGCAGCCATTTCCCCTCTAAGGTCTAGTGATTGAAGCCTTGGGCTACCAACACTTCAATCATTAACCTTCTTGTCTCTAGCTCTCTTATTATCAAATTTATTCCTTCAAGATTTTCGCTGCTAAAAGAGACTCCATTTACCCTAAATCACTTATCTAAGCCTTACAATTGAGTGATTGATGAAAGCCACCCTCAAAACTTTTACCTTAATCTCTCTACTAACTATTCCTAACCCTAAAATAGACTAATATACTAACTTACTTATTGTTGTTACAAAATTTAGCTACAACCATCTATTGCAGCATTAAAAACACCTAAAAGCAATTGAAAATTTGATTTATACACTGCCTAATGAGCTTCTTAAAAATGCTAGTACTTTGCTATTATTGAGTAATTATTCTTGGTCGTTGTGAAGCCATTTTAAGGCATTTATTGTGAAGCTATTATCTTATAAACATTGTTGTTATAAAATTATGTTTGCTTCATCATATATCACCTACTGCTTTTATTGATAAAGTTCATGGTTTTATGAAGTACTAACAACAAGTTGTGCTTGCAAAATATATCTTTCTTGTTGCTTTGTTCTAGGTAGGTACATCTGAATACTTCATTACTTCATTGGTTAAAACCCTAGGAATTTTTTATCAGTGTGACTTGTGAGAGGGGATACTTTTATAGACACTTCAACCTTTGCCTTCTCAAACCCCCAAGTCACTGGGGACGTCTTCCTTGGGCCATCAACCCTAAAGAGAAAGAGGTATCTCGTTGAGGTGATAGTGATAGGATAACCTCATGTTACGCCAATTTTCCTTCCCTTGACCTTTTCCTTTGGACTAAGTACAAATTGTGCGATAACATACCCCAAGGACAAATAAATGTCATCTTATGTTGATCCTCAGGCTTAATCTGAATTTGGTTGTATCTTGAAAATCCGTCCATAAAAAAAAAAAACCTCGCTTCCCCCACACTCATCGAGAATCTGATCAATGAAGGGTGTCAAGAAGTTGTCTTTAGGACAAGCCTTATTCAGGTCTAGAAAATCCATGCATACATGGATGGTTCCTTGCTTATTATTCATAGGAACGGGATTGGATACCCATTCAGTCAAGAGAACCGGGTAGATAAATCCAACATTAAGTAGTTTTTCCACCTCTGCCTTAATAACAGGGGCCTTCCTAGGATTGACAACTCTAATTCATTGTCGAACAGGTTTGGCATCTGGGTAGGTTTTAATCTCATGTTTGACAATTCGAGGGTCGATTCCTGGCATCTCTTCATATGACCAAGCAAATACATCGCAAAATTCTTTGAAGATCTCGGTGTAGATCACAATTTCTTCTGCTGAACAATCCACACCGATATATACATTTCCAACCTTACCAGGAATACGAGAGATATCGATCGTGACAATAGGAGAGATACTCACCATGTTTCATTCGACATAAATGTCGTGCGTATCAAGTGGAACTATGACATGACCGACTATCTCGCTCAAGGTAGAACTAAGATCATCTTGTTCGATTCTAGCAAGTTCTAGGAGGAAATAAGAGTGATGGTGCATATGATCCCATGTCATGTCAAAACCATTCATGGCCTCTATGATTGCTTCATCTGAGGGTAAAGTATCATCGAGGTGGTCATGTGAGCAAGATGATGAAGTGGCCCATACGGGCTTACGAACATGATCCTCCTCGTCTGTCTACGAGGCAACAGGATCTAGGTCGGCAGAAGAGTCAAGAACAGCCTGATACGCTATCTCTGATGCTGACAGTGGCATAGCCATTCCAGTATGTGACTGACCTTCACAATACGCAGTCGAGGAAGGTAGGGTCCAAGGATCATTAAAATATGAAGTGCGGAAAGGAACATACCTCATTGACAAAGAATACCTACTAGACATGGCATAGATATGATGAATTGGTGCCATGAAATCAAAGGTACACATAAGGGATGAATACATTCCCACACCAATATTCTCAGTTGTCGGCTAAGAATTGTTGATCACGGGGATCGACGGTCCAACCAATGCATTCGGGCTAGCATATGAAAAGAAAAGCAGGTAAATCGTCACAATCTTCCCATCGTGAGGAAAGCATAGAGTAGGAAAGATAGACGATACGACTACAGTCATAACATAAGTCCAGTTACGTCCTAGTAACAAGTTATAGTCAAGGGGCACACCAATGACCTCGTCATCCACCTCCACTGTCTTCCCACCTAATTGGACTAGGAAGGCAGGAAGAATACCATGGGGATGAAAAGAATGGTCGTCAAACGCAGTCAACATGGTTAGAGATTGAGAGAGGGCCAGAGAGCCAATGGATTTCCAAAAGGTTAAGGACATCACGTATGTTGTGGCACCTTCATCAATGACAGTACATTTGATGGTATACTTTGAGTAATCCACGTGGATTTTTAATGCCACATGGTAAGGAAAGCAAGGCTTCACATCTGTGACATCAAAATTGATAACCTTAGAGCCATAATGGTCTAGATCTCCTAACACAGATAACAAGGCATTCCTCTGTGAAGGACACGTCTGGAGTACCTATGGATCCGACATTGCGCAAGGGGTTTGACCCAGATCCTCAACAATAGAGTAATTTTGGGCAGCTCTATCATTAGGGTTGTGGGTAGAGCGCTAGAGTAATCCTTTCAGAATACGAGGTAGAGGCTTTGGTTTTTAGATCTGTAAAGGCATCTCTTGAGGAGGGGGAGACTCTAGACCAAGTATAGTCTATGTAGAACTGTAATCGTGAGACTAAGTGGCCACATTAACCTAAGACTTGACCATATTGATGCATAGATGGTCACCATCTTGTGTTGGTGGGTTTTGACTTCCACTCGCCGCATTTCCAGAATTCGAGGAGCTCGAGGCAATGTGTTGATTATGTGGAAAAGGATTAGTGAGCATATCAAGAGGTAGAGATAAAAGACTCTCAAATTCGACAAGTTTGGGTCACAAGTGGGTAAGGTGATTGTTTGTACAAATCTTGCAAGGAAACTTCACCTTTCAACTTTCTTTCTTGACCCCACCAACATTATTATTTGACTTCTCATTATTACCGTTGTCCTTGGGTTTATTATTATTATTCCTCCCACCCTTACGATTGTTAACACGTCCTTTATTTTTATTCCCTCCTGGTTGTTGGTTACCATTCAGGTTGGTCGACAATTGCACATAATGTACATCTACCGACTGAGTGGGAGTGAAGGACACAGACGAAGCTTTCCTTCCTACAGACTGGTTTAGAGATAACTCTTTCGACTGGCTTGTCACCAAGTCTACATATTTCACATTTGCGGAGCCTAGAATACCATCGACATGAGGCCCGAGCTTTTGTCTAGGGTCATAGCTTGACCTCGGTGCATCTGGAAGAATTTCGTATAACATCCCAGACTGAGCATATATAATATCTAACTATTGGGCTTTAAAAATTGCTTCTTCCTCAAATGTAACTCTGGATGTCGAAAGATCCTTCCAAATATAAGGTTGTAGAGACTTAAGAAACCATTCCAAAAGAAAATATGGACGTATGTAGGCCTTGATCAACCTCTTCCATCTACGCCACTCTTGGATGTGATCCGAGATATGGGTGGCCACTAGATTTGTCTTGGCAGAAGGCCGACAAAAGTTCTATGCTGACATCGTAACAAATCAACAATTGGAAGTGGTTAAGGAAGACTAAAACCATCTAATTAAAAGTTTCGTACATCCCCCCTGGTATCTCTATGTACCATTTTGTTGCAACCCCCATGAGGGTGCATTGAAACTATCTTAAATGAATAGAATCGTTGTTAAGGGAATTAGAAGAGCACCAAAGATGAAAAGTAGTGACGTGATCACCAGGATCCTCACCAGTATTTCCTTTGAATTTTGGAATATTCGAAGGAAGCTTGGTGGGGACGGGGGGCCATGTAGGGTCATGATGCACAGGGTCATTCATTAATCTAGACAAGTCTGGCAGATTGAGCGTGCCCAGAAAAGGGAGACGGGGTTGCGTCATCTAGCCCCAATCTCCTGGGAAAGATTGTTGTTGGGGAATCACAACCCATCCAAGGTTTTGGTATTCACCATGGCCCTGTCCAGGATTGTAAAAACCCCTCCGAATTGATTCATAAGGGGTTGGTTGGGCACCATTCCAGTAGGAATGTTATGATGAGGATTGTAAATATTTCCCCCAAACAGAGTAACTCCAGGTTGGGGTTTTCCCAAGGTGTGAAACTAACCTCCTCCATGTGTGAATCCAAAGGATAGAGGTGGATTCATCATGCCAAACATGTTGGTTGGAATCAACATGGAGGAGGTAGGTGTAAAGGACGAAACATAAGCAACAACTTGTCCTCCAGGTTGACCACTCCATCCAGGAGCATTAAGACCAAGATTAGTCATGAGGTGAAACAAAGGTAGGCTTCCAACCGTAGGATTCATTTGAGGGATATGAGCACCGCCAAATGAGAATGGAATATGTGGAGGATCCATGCCCCCAAGTCTAATACTAGTATTCGGGTTAGACGTTGGGATGGAGGAGGAAAAGTGTGATGTGAAATTCGACATACCATAAGAAAAGGGTCTAGAGGTTGTAGGGATGGACTGCGTATTGTATCCAGGTGTACCAAAAATAGACCCAAAAGGGTTTGTCACAATGGGTTGAGTAGAAACTGCAATATGGATAGGAGTGATGAGGGGAACTGTCGACACTACAACCGCAGTGGTTGAAGGTGTTGAAGGAACACTATTAACTATAGTAGGAATGGGAGTCAAATAACTCTTAGTATCTTTCTGACTCGACTCAGTACTCATCCTTGTATGATCACAAGTCTGGTAGGTGGAGGTGTGTGTACCATGTTTGATAACTTTACGCCTTTTAGAAGGAAAAGACTCAAGATGCGGTGGTAATATTAACAAACGACGAGACCTGTGGGGAAGCTGGTCTAGCTCCATGGTGACTCAAGACTTGAGATATAAAAACAAATCCTAAGGCCAACTAATAATCAAAGAGCACACCAAAATAAAGAAAAGGCCAATATGCACACAAACAAGATAAAGTGGTTGAAAGGGGCATCCCTCGCTAAAGTAGGCATGCCTCACCCAATAGGGGCTTGAGATTCCCTGCAAAATATCGAAGGTATCATAATTAGTTATAAGGGCTCTCATGGGCTTAACAACCAGTCAGTTTGATCCCCCCGAAGAGTTAATCCTTCATAAAGGTTGTGTGTTTTCTTACCCTTATCTGACCCACGATACCTATATAATAACCCTTGCAAGCAACCTATGTGGTACATATGTCAAGCAACTAAGCCACCACGATATAACCGATGCGCAGAAGAAAAATCGCAATTCAGATCTACCGTATGGGTAGGGTAACAAAGCTCGAAGTCTCGAAAGCACCACCTCTCACATAGGTAAAGGTACTAGCAAGACCACCATATACAAATAGATCCCTAGAAATATCTCTGACACTAGGAAGGTATCGGGGGGATATCCCCTCAACCAACTTCACGCAAACTTGTGCTTAACTCCGGTGTAAGCGGAGCCTCCTGACGTCACCAATTATACAATGGATTTCACCACTCCCTTAGTCAGACACATATGTTGAATTTAATAGACTTGGAGAATTTTACTCACAAAATCCTATTCCAAGGCTCTAAATCCTAAGTTAGTTTGTGCACCCTAAAAAATAAAATCGTTTCTAATCAATTTTAAATTTATCAATGTTACTTTTAGGGGCTTTGCTTACTAAAAAAGGTGTGGTCGTGAAACTGATGATGTTATGACTCAACAAGTAAAATAAATGAATATGAATAAAATGCAAAGTCCTAACTTCAATTCCCAATAAATGATAAGCTTTCAAAATGAAAATTTCAATTTGATTCTGCAATTTCAAACAAGTTGCAATCTTTCCATACATGTACTACGATCAACAATAAGAACCCAAAAAAATCAAATGCCAATGATGCAAAATGTATATTTATTTTTTTATTTTCAATATAAAAGAATGAAAATGCAAGGACTGAACAACAACTTGATATAAAGATTCTACTGTATGTAAACAGAGACAAACCAAGTAGAATATCAAGAAGCAAACACCCAACCCAAGATACAAGGACAACCAATGAAAAAGATCATGAGAAATAAAAACTGCCCAAAAATTCAACCAAAGAAAGGTTTCCTATCACTCTGTGGGCACTTAACAGTCATGATAGAGACCTAAGAAGACTCAACAAGCATCAAAACTTACCCAAAAAACATCAAACTCAACAATCAAGAAAACAAGGATGATGTACGCGATTGTTCAGAAGAAAACCATGTATCTACGCTTCCTACATAACGATAGCTCGCGTATGTACGCGACTGTTAGGAAAAAAACTACGTATATGTATTGAAACACTGTCAGGTTAAGGATAAGGCCAAGAAATTCAGACTCAAAATGAACAGAGGCTGTCAATCAATCAGATGACAAGAAACTCAATATAAACGAGAGCAATCAGAGAAGAAAAACACTCCAAACCCCGAAAAGAAGATTCATTCCCTAGTATGGTCGCCAATTCTGTTACGAGGAAAATCACTCTATGGCATGGGGTAAACCACAACAGATGGAAATGACTGTAGAAATCAACTCTAATCTCAATTATTCTATATAAAAAAATATTCTAACAAGACAAGATAAAGATCCTACCTCGTCTAGACGTTCAATGAAGTCCACCGTTGAGCACTTGACTCAAAGCAATACACTTGCAACTTGTCTTCAACAACCAAGATACACAAGCATATGGTGATAATATATAAAGTTAGCACATTCAATAGCATAATCCATCAATATTCATAACAAATATGCCCATGGAATAACAATTCAAATATTTGCAAGACATTAATTGGACGAGAAAATAGTATTTCTATTAAAATATAATCAACAGAAGTGTATGAATGAGAAATTTCTATGTCGGCACGTTTGGAACCGAGAAACTAAGTTCCTTCCAGCTCGGCCTCCACCACTTCAATCCTCCACCAAAGGCAAGCTCATATAAGAGAGACAATTAGGTTCTCCATCAAATAGGGAAGAGCTTGGGGTTTGAACAATGTGTTCAGACTTAAAAGGACACAGGGATGCAGACTCAATATGAAGTGAATAATTTCTCTAGAGTAACTTTGCTCTCAAAGTTGAATTCTTCTCCTCTTTTCCATAGCTTGGATATGGCCCATTTATAGCCTTCAAATGGAACTAAAGGGTTGATTCGGAACGTTTCCAGTATATGGAAGGTCAAGGATCATTGATCTTGTGACATGACATGGAAACCCGACACCATTTTTTAATTTTGGGCAGAAAACCTAGTGTACACGGGTTGTAATGGTGCAACCTGCGTATACGGATGTTGTATAGTTGTTAGGGCACGTATATGTGGAAAAATACAATTTTTATCTCTGGGAACTACAAAAATGGATTTCAAGTTTTCACAAGGAAATGGAAAAAGGCCCTCTAAGAAAGTTTTCATAGGGTGAGGCAAATCTTGCTATAACAACCTTTCGCCAATTGTTTTATAGTGGTGTATCTAGATGACATCCTCATCTACAAAAAGACTTGGGCGGAACACTTGCAACACATTCAATAGGTTCTGCACACTCTACGACAACACAAGTTATATGCCAACTCAGAAAAATGATCCTTCGGCATGAACAAAGTCCACTACCTAGGCTACATTGTTGATGTGCATGGTGTGCATGTGTATCTGACCAAGATTCAAGTCATCCGTGACTATCCAGCCCCAACCACGCTCACTAAGCTTCAGAGCTTCCTAGGCCTTGTTAATTTCTATCACAGTTTTGTTTTGGGATTCTCCCATATTGCATGGGCCCTTAGCCAAGTAACCAGGGGTGGTGGTTAGGAAAAATTTATGTGGGGCCTGTCCCAACCAAAAGTGTTCGATGATCTGAAGCAACGCTTGTTCTCAGCCCCAGTGCTTTCATTACCTGACCTACAAAAACCTTTTGAAATCAAGACAGATGCTTCAGACTATGATGTGGGCGCAATCCTCACTCAACAACCACCACATGTCCTATCATAGTGAGAAATTATCAGATGTCGTCCGTAAGTACCCTACTTATGACAAAGAAATTTACTCCATTGAGCAAGGCTGCCACTAGTGGAAGCATTACATTCTCGAGAAAGATATAATTTTTACACATAAAAAATACTCACTTTGATAGTGTCACAAGTGTCGTCATTACAAAGGTTGCAAGTGTCGCATTTTGCTCACAAGTGTCACATCTTGCTCACAAGTGTTGCATCTTTCTCACAAGTGTCGCAAGTGTCAAAGAAGGCATAATGTCATGATGCCTATGTCGTGCCTATAACGACATGAGAAGGACACTTGAAACACCTCAAACATTTGATTTGGAAGAGGAGGAAAGGTTAACTGGGCTCATGAACCTTTTTCCATCTGAAAACACTCAAAAAACTAAGATTTTGAAGGAGAGCGCTCCCCTATACCTCTTCTGGGAGCATCGGCGCTCCCCCTTACACTGTCTGGGAGCGTTATAAAGCTCCTCTGGCCCTTTTGAGGGAGTGCTATGGATTTTGAGAGCGTTGGCACCCCCTAAATCCTACTAGGGAGCGCTACAATGCTCTGATGGTCCTTTTGAGGGAGCGCTACCTATTCTGGGCAGTAGTTAAGTTGTTGAGATGAATGGGGGAAGGATCCTTTCATTCTTGGAAGGCAGTTGGATTCAAATCCCTTGTCCAGCCATGATCTTAGGGCAGATCCTCAACTGAAGCAGGCAAATCCTCAACTTCCCCAAGGATATCTCAAGTGCTTAAAGCCTCTCTAAACCTATATAAGCAATTTTTCTAATGGTGAAAGGGGACTGGAAAAGGAAAATCACACCAAACTTATGATCTCATAAGTGGTGCTGGAACGGGGGAAGAATTGCTAGCATGAAACCTATGATCTCATAGGAAACACACAGTGAACTGGAGGAGAGTTATCAGCGAAGTTGCTATCATTCAGATCGTGGATCTTTTGAGCAAGGGTTAGACAAAGGAGACTTGACGAAGCTATCGCATTCACATCTACGATTGTAAGTTACTGTTGTCATTGTTCTCATTAATATGACACGCTTGGCCTGTTTCTTTCTAGTTCGTGTCTAATCTTACATAAACTTATCGTTGATAGATAGATCTATTTTCAAGCTAATATCAATAGAGTAGGAAGTGGTCGTACTGTTGTTTTTTCTACAGGGCTCATCGAGGAGCGAAAGATTGGAGCTCAACTCGTAGCATGCAGGGACAAACGTCAATAAAAAGGTACTTTTGTTCTCCTTCCTCCTCATGCATTAGTTTGTATAGATTTGAAAGGAAGTCAGTGTCCACATTAAGCACTTTCTGTCTTAGAGTTAAGGGTCTAGGTCTTTGAGGCAATCTACCTATCCACAGGGAGATTTTCCTACAACAATAATCATCCACACTAATCATAAGTTGTTGTAGATTATGCATACACAAAGAAAATTGTAGAATGACCACTATCAGAAGTGGTCCATATACTTGCAGCAGTTCCACCTCAACATCAAGTATAAGACATGTAGTACCAATCGGGTCATTGATTGCCTTATCCGACCTCCAGCTGTGGAACTCACCACGGTACTAGATTCTTGTGGCCATGAGACCTCCATATGGCCCCAGCTATATGAGACAAATCTCGACTTCGCCACAACCTACCAGGTGTTGGGCGCCAACACAACTGTCACTAATTTCCATCTTCAGGACAGGTTGTTGTGCCATCTAGGGCATCTCTATGTTCCATCAAGCGAGAGGGCGAAGATGATTTGGGAATCCTAGTACAATCAGGTGGCAAGACATTTCGACGTCGAAAAGATAGTGGCAATGCCGCAGAAACATTTTAACTGGCCAAAAATTCGACAGGATGTCAACAAGTATATCAAGTCCTGTACTGACTGCACTATTTCCAAACCGACCACTAAGAAACAAGGCATGTACACCCCTCTGCCTACTCCTGACAGGCCTTGGGAACCCATCTCAATGGAATACATGTCGGCCCTTCCGTTCACCAAGCGGGGAAATGACTTTGTTTTTTTGGTTGTTGATCACTTTTCCAAGATGACAATTCTGGTCGCCTGCAAGAAGAGCATCACAGCAGAGGCCACTGCCAAGATCTTCTTTGAACGAGTGTGCGTACATTTTGGGATCCCATAAACCATTATCTCGGATCAGAATAGTTGGTTCCTTAGCACATTCTGTTCGATCCTCTTGTCACTGTTGGACACCAAGCTCACCAAATCCACTACCTTCCACCCCCAGATGGATGACCAAACCGATGTTGTCAACCGGATGATCATTCACATCCTGCACATGTACAATTCCAAAAACCCATGCACATGGGATGAGAGTCTTCCCTATGTTCAACACAGCTACAACAAAGCCATACATAGCTCAACTGACCACAACCCCTTTCAGGTGGGGTTGGGATTTCAACCATTGGGTCCCATAGATGTTACACTACCCCTTGCGGCCACCCAGGAAGACATGTCGCATGCTCCAATTGGATATGACAAAGCCACCCGGTTCATTGATCGGATCCAACAAATCCACCAACAGGTTCATGATATTTCATAGAATTCCAATTCCAAGTACAAGCAACACCATGATCAACACTGGGTGCCACACCAATTTCAGGTGGGAGACAAAGTTTGGTTGCACTTGCAGAAATAACACCTTACAGGGCCTCATCAGAAGCTTCATCCACTCCATTATGGACCCTACACCATCACCAAGGTTGTTGGTAACAATGATTTTGAGTTCAACCTTACCCTTCCTTGGCTTGCACCCAGTGTTCAATGTGGACCTCCTTCGGCCTTATTTTCCACCATTATTGGACACCTCGAAAATAATAGAACAATTAACACCAACATAGCTCAACCCTGACTGCATGGAACATGAATCCACTAATTATATCATGGACACACAAGTCAAGGGCACTCACCAGCAGAGGATCCAACTTTATCAGGTTGTCAAAGCAGGACAACTCCTGCACCAAGGCAAGTAGCTCACTCGGGGCCAAATTTCCTCATCTGATGGGGGAACTCAATGCAATGGAGACCATTTCTTACTAAGGTGGGAGGATTGATCCAGGAGGATCTCATTGGCCACCCACCTTTTCCAACTGGCTCAAAATAGTTTTTTGGCAACTTATTATTTTTAGCAATTTTTCGATTCCTAAACTTTTGGGGCCATTTTGAGGGCCTAAATGACGTTTTTTTGTGATCAATAACCTCAATGATAGCCAAATTCTTTAACTGATCCCCCTAAATGAATATCCTCATCAATACCTTTCCAACAGGTTATCGTGCGCCTAAAACGATATCGTATGCAAAAGTTACGACCCTGGGAAGTTGATGTACTAACTTACCCCAACAGGGCCCGCCTGACTTTTGGTGCTTCATCTCCTAGGGTTACGTTTTCAGATGTCTAGGTTTTTGACATTCATGTTTATTGTAAAAATTCCTTCAGAGCCTCATTGTACTCATCTTCTTGCGAATGAGCGTAGTTGTCACATCTCTTCTCAGAGATAAGTTGTCACCATTCTAGCAAGCTTGTTTCAGTTTGCATTTTATAGTTTCAACATATTTCTTATTTAATAGAAGTCCAGTTTTAGTGTATCTCTGTTGTTATTCACTGTTTCTCTGTGTTAATATTATAAATTTGTGTTTTCATTTCATTCTCCTCATAAATTCGGATCAGTGGCATTACAAAAAAACTTGAACGTTATTTTTTGGGGTAAACCCTATATTTGGTTCCAACCCAACATATGAATGTTGGATGGTATTAATTATTGTGTTAACTAAACCTATATCAAAAGTCTTGTACATGGTTTTTCAAAAACCAAACTCGAGCTACATCAAGCTTTATATATATGTGGACTTGTTCGACCCAATTCCTTGTTGCTCTCGTACATACAAAATTGAGTATGAGGTTACATATTTATTATGTCCAGCGTTGATATTATTATGATGTTCCCTAGAGACCTGAGACTATAGCTCCATGATTGTCGATGGTTACATGTCACCAGGGTTGTATGGATGATATGATTTCCCAACTTCGAATCTTAGTAATTGTGATGAATTTCTTGGGTCATTTATTTGGAAATTTCGATGAACCAAATTTGAAATATTGCACAAAAATTATAAAACCTTTGCATAAGGATTAAAGAACATGTTATACAAGTTTGATTCAGAGATATGGTTAAAAAAAGTATTGTGTTTTACCTGGTCGTTATATATATTGGTTTTTAATTGGTTTTCAACATAAGAACCAATTGTTCATAAGACATATTAGATTCATATTTAAGATTTTTTTGATGGTCTTTTGATGACTTCTAAAAGTCATAATAAGAAAAGTAATGAGGGAAAATTGTGTGCTACATGCTTGATACAAAATTTGTTTGGAATAAGTGATTGAAGTTTCAAACAAAGTTTGATTGTTGGTTTTTGGGTTTGCTGATTTTAATATGGATTTAAAACATTACCAAGTCATGAAGGTGTTGAATTACTGAGAGGGGGGGTGAATCAGTATTAGAGCAATTTAATCATTTTTAACCATATAATCCAAGTGTTATATCAATGTATCATTATCATCCAATAATTGCAGAGTAAATAAGCAACGAAAAAATGAAAAATCATACACATACATAGTACACCAGTGTTTTACATGGAAATACAAAGCGGGAGAAAACCACATAATGATTTTTCTTATATGTCTTGAAGATTTACATTCATTGGAAGCACCAACTTCCTTTGTTTTCCAGATGCAACTGGAAGGAGGCTCCAACCCCCTAGTTTCTCGGGCTACAACCTGAGGGAAGTTCCAACTCCCCAATTCTCTGGCTACAACCAGAAGGAGGCTACAAACCCCTATGTTCTCTGACTACAACCAGAAGGTGGATACGACCACCTGTCCTTGCCCCATCCAACCACCCTAACGTATAAGTAGAATGATGGAACCACTGTCACACTATCACTTTGAGATATACTGTTGTAAACATGTACCAATCAACTTGCACCAAATAACCTGTACCAATAACCTGAACCATGCATCAACCTGTAATCAACATGTACCATTAACAAGTGCATCAACCATGGACCAACCTGTACCAAACAACCTGTAATCAACCTGTACCAACAAGTGCATCAACCATGCACCAACCTATACCTCAACCTGTACCATGAACAAGTGCATCAACCACGCACCAAACCTGTACAAATAACATGTCACGACAACCTATCACAACAACCTGTCACAACAACTTGTCCAAACAACCTATCACAACAACCTGTCTCATCAATATTATCAACCAAATCAGATCTACTCACCAAGATCATCACCAAGACAACTCTCAAAGATGTGCATCAATCAAGCATAACACAACAACTCATAATCATCACCAAGATCAATATGTGGTTCTAATAATACAAGTATGCTACATCATCCATAAACCATGTGTCAACAATACTACTTACAAGTGCCTCCAACCATGTACCAAGTATGTACCAATCATGTATCAACTACTCATCAAGATGTACCAACATCATCAACTATACACCTCATGTATGTGTCAACTCATCAACTACTTGTCTCAACCATGTACTCGATAGGTACCTCAACCAAATGCCCTCATCAATTTCATCATCCAAAACTGATTTGTAACTTTGTAATAGACCTGGTGTATATGATCACATACCTACAAACCTTCCTTAACTTTAACAACAAGAGACTAGAATTTTCATCAAACTTTTCTTTAGTCTCACATGACTAGTTTTGGATTAGTCAACAAACCTAACTTGAAATAATCATAAATATGTACCTGTAATGAATAAATATATGAAAATGGTACACAATGTTCTTCAGTGTGTTTTATGCAATTCCTCCAGGTGTCACTACTTGGAACCTCTCAGAAAAGGAGTTATAGCAAAAATAACATACCTTGTTGAATTCAGGCTTATTCTAGAGAGAGAACTTGTAGAGTGTGCCCCTCATAGAATATTTGTTGAATCGATCTGAAATTGTTACATATAATACTACAGCTTGTACTCTAACCAACACATTTGGTCTTACTAAATTTGGATCTTTTATCAAGAAGTTGTGACATTTTTACCTGAAATACCTGTTTTAGACTAGTTTCAAGACTAGCCACAAACCCTATTTTCCAAGGAGTGTAAGTCCAAAAATACAACGACCCACAAGTTTCATTTTTTACCACAGATACTTGGATATGTTTCCTCAATGACCTATCAATTTCACCGTCTGAATCATTCTAGGAAAAAAGTTATTGCGAAAATGGTGAGATGACCTGTAAATAACATACCTTAGAAAGCATCATCAAAAGAATTTATCCTCCCTTGAATTCCAGCCTTATTTTCTTCACCTTCCCTCTGAAATTCAGCTTAGATATCCTTTGGTTACCTCAATCACCTATAGATATTCAATATGCTCAAATGTGATGTAAAATGAGAGAGCCTTGCCTCTTATTTATACTCTCCAAATATCTTCCTTAGAAGCATCTTCTAGGTCACTTAACCCATTTATAGGTCACTTAACCTATTTTCCTCATTTTTAGGGTTAACCACTTTCCATAATTAGAAAGTTCTCCATT
>JASDQU010106409.1:76500-87727 GCA_032191745.1 Picea mariana
TGAAGTGTCTAAAAGAAACTAACTTATCATACCTTCCTAGAAACAATAACTAATACACTAATTATTCACACTATCTTGATTACTTGCAGCTTAATGGTAGAAACTATGGTTATAAAGAGAAAATTATTTCATACTTGGTTATGAAAATATTTACAACATTACTCTAGAGCCACTGTAATCATTCAAGTGTTCAAGTGAATTTAATTTAAAAGTACGAAAGAACATTCAACCTAATCTATCATTTGCAATCTTTTAAAACTACAAGAAACCCAATGGTGGAGGCTCTGGTCATAAAGTGAAATAGATTCTTTGTGACAATACTCAATGACCTTTGTAACTTATCCAGATCCCAAATGATTCCTTAAAAAAAACAACAAACTAATTCGTATCTTCTCTGGTGGAATAAATCGTTTATGCCCTCAATGGTAGACGAACAAGTTGCAAGTGAAGTTCAATTTCTTGCTAGAAATACTTTGTTGGGCAACAAAATTAGAAACCAGATAAGATATGAACATGAAATAACAATGATTATGCAAATTGATTTTACAATAAAAGAATGATTCAAAAAAGGAAAAAGCATGCACTATTTACCATGCCAAAAATGAAGAAAAAATTGATCTATGTACAAGTATACATAGTTGCAACATGAAATGAAGTATGGGGGGGCTCCAAAATCAACAAATGCACAAGAAAAATGCTTCTAGACCACCAAACTCAACAAAACTTAAATTATTTTAAAACAAAGTTTTACATAAGATGATTGAGTTCTTGATTAATTGGGTTGGTTGTCATTGATGTCAACCCTTGAAGAAAGTCCGGTAGTGAATTTTGGTAGCACAAAGGTTTAGGTAATGGACCCAAGATTGTATGATAGATAATGGTATGAGTTTTGATATATTTGCAGGTAAGACTATTCTAGATGGATAGTACATTCATGTCATTTTCGGTGATATGTGGAACATCACATAACTCCTCATGGTTAGAGAGTTATGTCCATGTGAAGTTGGAGAACCCTCACGAGTCATCTAGAAGCCCCAAAAGGTCAAAGTAGTCAAAGTGTTTGCGAAAGAAATTATTTAAATAATAAAGTTAATGGAGAAGTCCCTAAAATAAGGAAAGTGGGATGCTACATGAAAGTATAAATAAGAGGCAAGGCTCTCTCATTTAAACACACTTGAACCTATTGAATATCATTGAATATCTATTTTGTGAAAGGTTATTTGGTCAAATATTATTGATAGGGAAAAGTGTTGCAGGAAAAGTGCGGCAGAAAAAGTGCGACAGGAAAAGTGTGGAAGAAAAAATGCGACAGAAAAATTGTGGCAGAAAAAGTTTGACAGAAAAATCGTGACAGAAAAAGTGTGGCAAGAAAAGTATGGCAGAAAAAGTGCAGCAGGAAAACTGCGGCAGAAAAAGTGCGACAGAAAAATCACGGTAGAAAAATCGCGGTAAAAAAAGTGTGGCAGAAAAATCACGGCAGGAAAATCGCGGCAGAAAAAGTGTGCCAGAAAAATTACGGCAGAAAAAGTGCGACATAAAAATCGCGGCATCAACATGGTTGGGGTCTATTTATGAGAGATATGGCACATCTTGTTTGATGTGTATTTTGTGAGCTAGGGTTTATCTCTTTAGATGGTATTAGATGTTCAATATTGCTGCATATATTAGATTTGTTGAGGGATACAGTTGGTATTTGGCATATGGGTATTGGTCTTTTGGTTGCGATGTGTTGTTGAATTCGTTGGTTTAGCTTGAGGTTACATAACAATGAGGTTGTGGCACATGGTTTGATGTAAGGGTTTATGGTGTTTGGTTTATGGATAGAGTGATGAATTGTTAGATAACTTTTGATGGTTATATTGGTGTATGTCTTTGGTCTATGGTTGAGGCACATGTTGGGTACATAGTTGAGACAAGTAGTTGATGAGTTGGTACATACATGATGTGTATAATTGATGAGTTGTCACATACATGAGGTGTATAGTTGATGATGTTGGTACATCTTGATGAGTCAAGGTTGATGCATGGTTGATGCATGGTACATGTTGGTTTAGGTTATTGGTACAGGTTGATTGGTACATGTTGACAGTGACAATGGTTGATTCAGTGACAGTGAAAGGTTGTCTACATTTGGCATTTATATTTCAAGGCGGTTGGATGGGGCAAGGACATGTGGTTTTAGCCANAGCCTCCTTCTGGTTGTAGCCAGATAATTGGGGAGTTGGAGCTTCCCTCAGGTTGTATCCTGAGAAACTAGGGCATTGGAGCCTCCTTCCAGTTGCAGCTGGAAAACAAAGGAAGTTGGTGCTTCCAATGAATGTAATTCTTCAAGAAATATAAGAAAAAACATTCTATGGTTTTCTCCCGCTTTGGGTTTCCACGTAAAAACACTAATGTACTATGTATGTGTATAATTGCTCATTTGTTCATTGTTTATTTAATTTGCAATTATTGGATGATAATGCTACATTGATATAACATTTGCATCATATGGTTAAAAAGGATTAAATTTCTCTATTACTGATTCACCCCCCCCTCTTGGTAATCCAACAATTGGTATCAAAGCCAGTTTCTTCAGAAAAAAATTTAACCACTGAAAGGAGATCATGGATTATTCTGAGAATGGAGTACCAATGTTTAAAGGTCAGAATGATTTTAAGTATGAGATGTGGAGAAGAAGGAAAAAATTATTTTACAGGCACAAGGACATTATATTTGGCTATCAATTGTTACAAGATATGATAGTTCAAAAATGGCAAAGACTGCAACCAAGAAGGAATTGAAGAAGAATAACAAAATAGCAATGGATTTCATTTGGGAAGGATTACCTAATCTGGTAAGACAAAAGGTTGGTAAATGTTCATCAGCCAAAGAACTTTGGGATAAGCTACATGACATATATTCTTCACCCATCACAGATTCAGAAAATGTCAAAGAAGATGCAGATACAGATCAAGAAGAACTATGTTCACCATGACACACAGATTCAGAAGATGAAGATGATCCAGGTGGATATCGGTGGCCACCCACCTTTTCCAACTGGCTCAAAACAGTTTTATGAAAATTTTGGTAATTTACTATTTTTAGCAGTTTTTAACTTCCGGGGCCATTTTGGGGGCCTAAATGAAGGTTTTTTGGGATCGATTTTCTCAACGATAGATGAAGGCTCTTATCTACCCCCCTAAATGAATCTCCTCGATGATAGCTTTCTAATGAGCTATCGTGCACCCCAAACGGAAGTCGTATGCCAAAGTTACACCCCCGGGAAGTTGATACACCAAACTACCCAAAACGGGGTCCACAAAACTTTTGAATTTTCATCTTCCAGGGTTAGGGTTTTGGATTTTCTTTATGATAAAAAAGGCCTTTGAAGCCTCATTGTAAAATCATCTTCTTGTGAATGTGAGTGTCCGTTACATCTCTTCTCAGAGATAAGTTGCCACCATCTAGCGAGTCTTTCACTCTGTATTTTTACAGTCTCTGTACATTTCTTTCATTAATAGAAATCGTGTATTATGGTATATCTATGTTTATGGTTGAATCTCTGATACATTTCTGTTATATTATTGGATATCCACGATATCTCTATGCATTTCTTTATTATATCTCCGATCTCATTTCATGTCGAAAAATAATCTGGATCAGTGGTATCAGAGCAGGTTGCTCTTTATCGTTTTTTTCAGTGCATGTCCCCGATGAGGTTCGAGTATAGAAAGTTGGGTCTTGAGCTTGTCTCTCTTAAAGACAATTTCTCTCACATGCCCAAGAAACCCTCCATGGCAGAAGAAATAAAAATGATGGATCAAAAGATTCTATCAATCTGTTGCTTGAACAAACTCTCACGTGACATAGGGACGAAATGATGGAGAATTTTTCCCACATCCTACAATGCCTGTCGATAGAAACAGGTGCATATTCATCAAACAACCACTTTGGAAGCACCTCTCCTTTAAAGGCACAAGTTAATTTTGATATTCTCATATTTGAAGGTCAGATAGATGTGGATGCCCTAGACAAATGGTTAAATCTGTTAGAAGGTTATTTCTCTGTTCATAATTTTTCCGACAGGGAAAAGATCACCTTCGCACTCCTTAAAGCTCTCCCCCATGTTAAACATTGGTGGGAAACTTACTAGGAGCAAAGTTTCGCAGAGGAGTCTGGAATATATGGGGTCGAGCCCACTTGGGATATTTTTTTGGATGCGGTAAAGTAACATTATTACCCTGTTGGCAACTATGAGGACCAGTACATGAGATGGACCACACTACGGCAAGAGAGGGTCCAAGAAGTTTCAGAGTTCACCAATACCTTCCATGCCTTGCACACCAAGCTGGGTATCAAAGACTCCAGATGACATTTGGTTCTGAAATACTGTGGGGCTCTGCACATATACATCCAAACTGAAATGGATTTTTTGGACATCTCATCACTCGGTGTTGCTTATCGATATGTTGTTAAAATCAAGTAGAAATTTAAGCACCAGAACAAACGGAAGTTTGGATCTGCAAATCTACAACAACTAAATTATGATAAAGATGACCCTAACAAACAGTGTCCTGAAACCTAGTCCAAGCCATAGGAAAAGAA
Organism: Picea mariana; assembly: GCA_032191745.1. NCBI lineage: Eukaryota > Viridiplantae > Streptophyta > Pinopsida > Pinales > Pinaceae > Picea > Picea mariana. The sequence goes on from JASDQU010106409.1 coordinate 81,088, forward strand.
GGGTCATGAGAAGACAAAGAAGGACACCAGAAAATGGTGCGATTTCCACAAAAGCCCTTGGCACAACACCGAGGAATGTCGCTCAAAGTAATCATTGGTGGTTGAGATAAAAGATAAGGATTCTAACCCTGATTCATAATCTGATTCTGAAAAATACAGGTAAAAGACATATCATCGACGCAAACCCCACTGTTATTTTCGCAACTGCAACAATTCAACCAGAAGAACCAATAGATCCTGAAGAGGGGGAGCGCCTTTTTCATTCACAGATGTGGCTGAAGAGGACCTCGCTGCATTTTATTGTTGATAGCGGAAGCCATAAGAACCTCATCTCGGCACAGGTCGTCAAATAGTTGGGATTGTCGACAACACCACACCTGCAACCATACGACATCGGGTGGCTTCGCCAGGGATGAGATATATGTGTCAGCCAATAGTGTTGATTGTCATATGACATCCAACCCTTCACGGATGAGGTATTATGTGATGTTTCCCCACTAGATGTCTGTGATGTTCTCTTGGTCCAACCATATATGTGGAAGCGTCATGTTGTTTATGAGTCTCGACTCCGCAGTGTCATTACTTCTCTAGGGGGTCATCTCTACAAAATACCAGAGGTAGTTCTAACCATTGTTCCACCTAAATAGTGTCGCAAGGTAGTATCTCATACTACGAAATTCAGTGTCTTCACAATCTATTCAAAAGGTGAACAACAGGATATTGCAACCACTACAACCTCAGCCTAAGCACCTTCTATCCAACAGAAGCAGGTCGACAAAATTGCAGCAAAGTGTAAAGATTCCTTTTGCACATAGGAATCTCATGTAGCCATATTAGTTAAAAATGTCCAACCCTTCCAGCCACATGTTTGTGACAACCTTCAACAAGCTAAGCAGTGCAACTTCTCCAACAAGGAAAGCAACTCATCAAGATACAGATTCAACAAACGTTTTTCCCTCTCCCCCGGGCACTCAATGCAATGGAGACCATTGCTTCCTAAGGAGAGAGGATTGATCTAGGTGGATATCGGTGGCCACCCACCTTTTCCAACTGGCTCAAAACAGTTTCTTGGCAATTTTGGTAATTTACTATTTTTAGCAGTTTTTAACTTTCAGGGCCATTTTGAGGGCCTAAATGAAGGTTTTTTGGGATCGATCTTCTCAATTTTAGTCAAAGGATCTGATTGAGCCCCCTAAATGAATCTCCGCGACGATACCTTTCCAACAAGCTATTGTGCACCACAAACGAAGATTGTATGCCAAAGTTACGCACCCGAGAAGTTGATACACCAAACTACTCAAAACGGGGTCCACAAAACTTTTGGCTTTTCATCTTTCAGGGTTAGGGTTTTGGATTTTCTTTATGATAAAAAAGGCCTTTGGAGCCTAATTGTAAAATCATCTTCTTGCGAATGCGAGTAGCCGTCACATCTATTTTCAGAGATAAGCTGTCACCATTCTAGCGAGTCTTTCACTCTGTATTTTTATAGTCTCTGTAGATTTCTTTCATTAATAAAAATTGTGTATTACTATAGCTATGTGTTTATGGTTTCATCTCTGATACATTTATGTTATATTATTAGATATTCATGGTATCTCTATGTATTTCTTTATTATATCTCTACACTCATTTCGTGCCAAAAAACAATCTGGATCAGAAGAGTACATAATCACCAGAGAATTGATTAGTGCTTTAGATGAACTAAGAGAAGAAAACAAGTCACTCAAGAAAGAATTGATGAAACAAAAGGAAACTGTTCATATTTTTGAAGAAACCCAACAGGTCATCGAGAACTTAAGAATTCAGCTTGAAGAAGTGAAAAGAACCGAAGAAGTCATGAAGTCTCAGATAATGAAGAAAGAAGAAGAGGTTGAGAAGCTTGAAGAAGAAGTTGTCACATTGAGAAGTAAAATCGTCAAGCGCAACAAGAATGTTGAAGAGACATAAACATCCACATCAGTTATAGAGAATGAAGAGAAACACTCTAGGTTTCTAGAAAAGAAGAATGAAGAAAAGAGAGAGAGTTATGCAGAAGTACTCAAAGGAAGGAATAATGGTCAACCAGAATCTAAGAAAACTATTGAAGATACATATTCAAGAAGACCATCCATGTTCAACCCACAAAGAAGCTTCAATCATGAACATGATCAGTCAAGACAAAAATTTAGAAGGACTGGGCCACAAAGAAGATCATTCACTCCAAGGTATGCAAATTTATTTTATGGTCATTGTTTTTATTGTACTAACTTTGGACATTAGGTTGCAGATTGCAGGGATTATAAAAGAAATGTTCAAGCAATAAATTCCTATGTGGCCCCATGTAACATTGAATGCTACAAATGTCATAACTATGGACACATAGCTATTGATTGTAGAAGCATGATCGATACTTCCATGAAAGAGAACATTGATATCAGATGTAAGAAAGTGTGGATAAGAAAACACTAAGAACAGGTGAACAAAGACCAAGTCCCAAAGATCACAAGATTGACAATAAAACGAGATGAAGAAAATTCTATAGAGAAAAAGAAAGATGTCATATATAGAAAGGTTTGGAAAATAACTGAAAGAAAAGAGGACAGGTAAATAAGGAATAGGTTCAAGAGATTGTACTTTCAGGCATTGTAGTGAAAGATGAATCCACAGACAGAAAGAAAGAAATCAGAGCTAAGAGAGATGATGAATCTACCATTGAAGATTATGATTAATATATCAATGAAGATGATGATGAATACACATCAGAGAAGGAATTGTTTTGAGCCATACGACTTAGAGAATCCTAGGTAATATGAATATTAGACAAGGGGAGTCTATGTGATAGATGTGATAGACCAAAGAACCATCCTTCGAGTAGCTTGTAGAGTTTGAGAAGACAAATCCAGAGTAGTCAGTTAACAGAAGTACAATTTGATGGATTAATCAAGACTTCATGATAGTATAGTGATAAATGGGTCAGCATTATGGACAGTTGTGCAAGTAGTGTCTTGGACAGTATTGACGAGAGCATGGATTCATATATTGGTTTACATACAAAGGAACATTATCATAATGGATGATAATTACACAGGAAATGGCTCGAACAATGCTAATGGATTCTCAATTGACAGATATTTTTTGGACACATGCAATGCATACAATGGTTCACATTCAAACTAGAGTAATGCTTAGAAACAACACTGACAAAACTCCCTACGAGCTGTGAAAAGGGAGACCAATAAATGTGAAACACTTCATAGTATTTCGAAGCAAATGCTACATCAAAAAAGAAGATGGAAGAATGGGAAAGTTTGACTCTCATGTGGACAAAGGAGTACTTGTTGGTTACTCAAGTACAAGGAAATCATACACATGTTACAATTTGAGGTTGAACAAAGTTGTGGAAAGCATCAATGTAACAATTGATGAAACAGGTGGACGCGAATTAAAGGAAGAAGAAAATAAATCAATGGAACAACTTTACGAAGAAGAAGCATAAGATGAAGAAGAAATAGAAGGGGAAGATGAAGAGGATCCGACAGAAATATAAGAACAAGTTCAACAAGTTCCTCAAAATACACCTAGCAAATTAGTACAGAAGAATCATCCTTTCGGATCAGATTATCAGAAACAAAGTTGTTGGAGTTGAGATTAGAAGAAGAATTCGTTCACCAGAACAAACGCACCTAGCACTCTCATCTACGATTGAACCAAAAAGTTTTGACGAGGCCAGCAAGGATGAATTTTGGAATAAGACCATGGATGAAGAATTGGATCAAAGAGAAGAATGACACTTGGGAATTGGTTCCAAGACCAAAGAATAAGAATGTGATTGGCACAAAGTGGGAATTCAGAAATAAATTGAATAAAAATGGAAAGGTTACAAGGAACAAAGATAGATAGGTATGTAAAGGATACACATAGGTTGAAGGAATCGACTTTGAAGAGACATTTTCTCCAGTTGCCAGAATGGAAGCAATTTGATTGCTCCTAGATTATGCATGCTCCAAGAATATTAAAGTGTATCAAATGGACGTGAAATCATCTTTTTTGAACGGGGAACTTGAAGAAGAAGTCTACATTGAATAACCAGAAGGATTCCAGTTGATAGAGAACGCAAATTATGTGTGTAAATTGAAGAAGGCCTTGTATGGTCTAAAACAGGCTCCTAGAGCATGGTACTCTAGACTGGATAAATATCTACATCGGTCAAGGTTCAGAAAAAGAAGTGCAAACAACAACCTCTACATAAAGGTAACTCAAGATAATATTTTATTAATGGAAGTTTATGTTGATGATATTATTTTTGGAAGTACTGATTACTGGTTAAGCTAAAAATTTGCAAAGAATATGCATAATGAATTTGAAATGTCATTACTTGGAGAACTATCCTTCTTTCTGGGTCTTCAGATACGTCAAAGCAACCAAGGAATTTTTATTTCTCAAACTAAGTATATCAGAGAAATGCTAAAGAGGTTCAGAATAGAAGATTGCAAACCAGTTACCACTCCGATGCAAACCAGTTGTAAGTTGAGCAAAGATGATGATTCAGAGTCTACAGAACAGAGGCAATACAAGCCAATGATTGACAACTTACTATATGTAACAACATCCAGGCCAGATGTAATGCAAGCAGTTGGACAAGTGGCACGATTTCAAGCAGCACCAAAGGAAACACATGTCGTAGCAGTGAAGATGATTTTCAGATATCTTAAAGGAATAGAAGATATTGTATTATGGTATCCAAAAGGAAAGGATCTATTACGTATTTCCTACACAGATGTAGATTGGGCAGGTTGCATTGATGACCAACGAAGCACCAGTGGAGCAACGTTCTACTTGGGTGAGTGTTTAGTATCATGACTAAGTAAGAAAAAATCATCAGTATCTTTATCTACAGCTAAGGCAGAGTATATTGCAACAACAACATGTTGTACACATGTTCTATGGATAAAACAATTTCTAATAGATATACATGTTAAGTATGATGAGCCCATTCCAATATATTGTGATAATATAAGCGCCATCAATATATCAAAGAAGCTAGTGATGCACTCCAAGACGAAGCACATTCCAATCAAGTATCACTTTCTAAGGGAACAGGTTGCAGAGAATAACATCAGAGTTGAATATGTGGGAACAAAAGAACAAGTGGTAGACATCTTTACAAAATCGCTTCCACGGGAAGCCTTTGAGTATCTTCTCTAGAGATGCAGAGTAAATTCTACTCCAAAATGAATGCTTTTGAATGTTTATCTTATATGTCTTAGATTTACATGAGGAAACACCACAAAGAGGACAGTTCATGTCAGGAGATCAGTTTCAGGAAGAGTTCAATTAGGGGGAGTATCTCCAAGGATAGTTCAGTTAATGGGAGCAGCCCCGGATGTACAGATACTTTTTCCATTGATGACAAAGGGGGAGAGATTTATCATATGCAAAACACAGAGGCATGGTTCCAGGGGGAGCGATGGTCACAGAGGGAGAATGAGTGATATGACTTTAGTATTGCATGAAATGACTTCAGTATTGCATCAGAGTGTTTCCATCAATGCCAAAGGGGGATATTGTTGATTAATTGGGTTGGTTGTCATTGATGTCAACCCTTGAAGAAAGTCTGGTAGCGAATTCCGATAGCACAAAGGTTTGGGTAATGTACCCAAGTTTGTTTGATGGAAAATGGTATGCATTTTGATATATTTGCAGGTAATACTATTCTAGATGGATAATACATGTCATGCCATTTTCGGTGGTATGTGGAACGTCACATAACTCCTCAAGGTTAGAGAGTTATGTCCATGTGAAGTTGGAGAACCCTCACGAGTCATTTAGAAGCCCCAAAAGGTCAAAGTAGTCAAAGTGTTTGCAAAATAAATTATTTAAATAATAAAGTTAATGGAGAACTCCCTAAAATAAGGAAAGTGGGATGCTACATGAAAGTATAAATAAGAGGCAAGGCTCTCTCATTTAAACACCCTTGAACCTATTGAATATCATTGAATATCTATTTTGTGAAAGGTTATTTGAGCAAATATTGTTGATAGAGAAAAGTGTGGAAGGAAAACTGCGGTAGAAAAACAACGGTAGAAAAAGTGCGACAGAAAAATCGCAGCAGAAAAAGTGCGGCAGAAAAAGTGTGGTTGGAAAATTGCAGCAGAAAAAGTGTGGTAGAAAAAGTGCAACAAAAAAATCGCGGAAGAAAAAGTGGGACAGAAAAATCGTGATAGAAAAAGTGTGGTAGAAAAAGTGCGGCAGAAAAAGTGTGACAGAAAAATCACGGCAGAAAAAGTGCAACAGAAAAAGTGCGGTAGAAAAATCGCGGCAGAAAAAATGCCGCAGAAAAATCGCGACAACAACATGGTTGGGGTCTATTTATGAGAGATATGACACATCTTGTTTGAGGTATGTTTTGTGAGCTAGGTTTTATCTCTTGAGATGGTATTGGGTGTTCAGTATTGCTGCATATATCAGATTTGTTGATGGATACAATTGGTATTTGGCATATGGGTATTGGTCTTTTGGTTGTGATGTGTTGCTGAAGTTGTTGGTTTAGCTTGAGGCTACATAACAGTGAGGTTGTGGCACATGGTTTGATGTAATGGTTTATGGTATTTGGTTTATGGATAGAGTGATGAATTGTTAGATAACTTTTGATGGTTATATT
>JASDQU010106410.1:12137-85885 GCA_032191745.1 Picea mariana
CTCAATCCGGAGTCCAAGGGAGTTCCACCGATGCCTCTGCATCCTCAGGGTCCAAAACCCTGCACACTCAATGAAACTGAGTCAGCAACACCTGTCTACATCAACGTAGTAAAAACATCCTGTCATATATCTTAACGCATCATAATGAAGGAAAAAGTTTTATCATCATAGAAATACAGATCACTTGCGAGCAAGTATCCTCAAGGATAAGTTTGGTAAGTGTGCCAGAGCGGGATGTTACAACAACTCTCTCATCCAAGTCACACTTAAAGATCACTATCCCTTACCTTGATTCTCCTCTCAATTTTCTCTAGGAGCCATGCGTAAATAGGGAGGTCACCCGATGAATTACAAATATGATACCCTATCGCTAGCCAAATTTCATTTCCACCACTACCCCAAAGAATTCCACCTCTGGATGCCAAATTTTCATGATGCCAAATTTGCAGAAGTGTCACCCTTACAACAAAGCCACGCCCTCTTCCATAGATTTCTTACCTTTCGAGGTGTTGGATTTCAATACAAGACTCCCACAGAGATGCATCTCATTTTGAATATGTTGATATCATCACATCAACATCATCGACAATAGGTTTATCAAAATGGTGTTCATAATTTATCAATGGAACACATCCCATTCACAAGATCCTTTCTAGTAACACTCGATCATGCAAAGCACCATCATGTTTCATATTTGGTCTGAAAACAATGCCAAACTCTAGAGACAAGACAAGTGGTTAACATTCGAGACAGTGCAATGACAGTTCCCTTGATGGGTGGTGGAGGTAGGGATGCTTCCTGATCTAAACAGGGAGGAACTAGACCAATATGGAATGATGAAAAACTTCCTTAGAGTGCGCACAACAAAGTACAAGTCATCCACAACAAGCAATGAGAAAAGTAGAAGTATTTCTATGTTAGTTCTCTAATAGTTGTCAACGTAGTGAGATTCAGTCCATTATTGTAATAAAGAATTTTCTAGTCTAAGTAAATAGGGGCAATGTCTAGTTTAGAGTAGATTTAGTTGTGTCATAAAACTCTGCAGGAAGCTTCTCTTGCGAATCCAACTGCGAAGATAAATGAAGAATAAACGTGGCATGTACCAATTGTAGAATACCATTTTTGAAAGTTTAAGAAGGGAAAAGACCCTCTAATACAATGATGAAGGTTTTGTTGACTCTCTCTCTTCATTTATCTTTTCTTCTATATCAATTTCACTTGTCTTATTTTTGAGAGAAAGAGTGAGGTATTCGTTGCATTTTTCTAGTTAGACATGTGAAATGAGAGACTACGCACCAAAGGGACTGGTGCGTATCTCTTTTTTTGATATTCTACGTGTCCTATACCCATTTTCCCTTCCAACTAATCTATCTACATATCCTCTACCCATTCTCCCTTCCAAAATACTCTGTCTATGTATCATCTACCCATTCTCCCTTTCAAGTAACCTATGGGAATCATGTAGCACAAAGAAATAGCACCCACACTAAGGAGAGGATGAATATCCTCTTACACAAAGGTGCCTATATGTTTTCCTTTCCATTGGATACCTCAACATGCACCTATGGGTAGAAGATCGTATTCCCTTCTCCAGTCAATGCCCTCAGCTCAGATCAATTTCTCCTCTAGGTAGAAAATTGTGTTCCCTTTTCCAGTCAATGACCTCAAATCAGATCAATAACAATCCATCTTGAATGTGAAAATTGGTGACATTCACACCTATACGCAAGAGATGATAGTTGGTGGTGAAGTATGGATCTTGCTATAAATTTTGGGCCACTTGGCTATGTCATGTCCATAGGAATGGAGCACAGTGGTGAGTGCAACCACGAGAGGTCGACTAAGGCAGTTAGTGACACAATTTGTGCTCCATCTATTATACTTGATGTTGATATGGAAATGTTGCACATAGGTGGATCACTTCTGATGGCGGTCATTTTGCAATTTCCCATGTGTCTATATGAACTACAAAGGCTTTTGATTAATGTGGATGATTGTCTTCTTTCCCAGAATGTAATGTTTCCATTAACGGAAATATTTTACAATGGAATACATTTCCTTTTCATAGGTGGGATATTTCCAGAAAATATCTAATGTTGTCTCAATATGGTATGCCATTGGATGTATGTGTCGAGTGAGAATTTCACCTACATCATAGTTAGAAGTATTAATCTCAATATCGAACATTTTTTGTGGATCGAGAAAGGATACTACTGGATATGAGCACAAGCGATTCTTCAAATCATAAAATTCTTGTTGTTGTTCCTTTCCCCATACAAAATTTGTTGGAATTACTAATACAACTGAGAGGGGGGGTGAATCAGTTGTCTTTGAGCTTAAACAATTTTAACTCTATTAAAATATTCTTAATCTTTCTTCAAGTGATCATCAACATTATACATCATATGGACAGTAAAAGAAAAAAAAACATCAGTCACACATAAGGTATAGACAGAGACAGATTTTCACGAGGAAACCCATAAAGGGAGAAAACCTCTTCTTCTTCGAAATGATAGGCAGTCTTTTTAGGTTCTGTACATCATCTATAATTGAGCACCAACTCAATGTGAAGCTTCTACCCCTGTTTTACAAGATGCAACTTATTTGAAAGCACCAACTCTCTGGTTCCTCTAGCACCCACTAGAAGGAAGCACCAACTCCCTGAATATTCTAGCACCAACTGGATAGAAGCACCAACTTCCTGAATGTTCCAGCACCAACTGGATGGAAGCACCAACTTCCAGTTACACAGGCTCCAACCTATATAACAGAGAACACTTGTTCTCCCTTGCACCACCCTACCACCCTGGTTTCTCTGGTTGCAACCAGATGGAAGCTACAATTTCCTGTGTTCAAGCTCCCACTTGAACCTCTGAGGAAAACAGTACTCCCAAGCACCTCCCAACCTCCCTAATGTATTAATGAATAAATACACATATAACTACACAGATAAATCAATTCTTACCACTCTTTCTCTGTTATGTAAGTCTGATCTTCTACAAACTGTTCTGCAATTCTTCTCTTCCTCTGTCTGTTCAACAGGTTTTCTCCGCATCAACTTTTTCTATCATTCTTCTCTGCTTCAACTTGCTCTATTATTCTACTCTGCCTTTAATTTCACTCTGCACATATGCTCAATTTCATACTATGCATCCTCTCCTTTTCCCTTTCTTACAATTTCATTCTTTTTCATCCAGAACAGCCAACCATTCACATTCTATCTTATTTTCTTTTATACACACCTCCCCGACGGTTCCACTTCGCATTTCCTTAGGCAAAACAAGGACAACTGTCCTAGCAACTGAAACGCTAACGGATTCTCAATCATGAGTCCATTTCTTTTAACATATTCGTAACTGAGGAGTTAATTGTGAGAGGGAATAGTAACCCTCCGATCACATTCAAGTTTATTCGCACCATTGGATGAACTTTATTAATCTTGCCTGTAAATCAGATTTCAGCATTTCAGCATTCCTTATGTTCAATGTTCTTGTCACTTACAAATCCCGATCCACAAAATTCCGTAAAGTAGTCGGATCAATGATCCAGATCATATTTAGATCTGACGGTTCAGATTAAGTTGGGATTTCACTCATCATGATTTCGACACTTTGGATGTTCGGTGTTTTTGTCACTTCAAATTCCTGATCCTCAACACTCCGTAAAGAAGTCGGATCAACGGTCCAGATAACATCTCTATTCAACGGCTGTGATTAAGTCGTGATTTCACATATCGCGAAATTGAGATTCCTGATGTTAAAAAACTTTGACATCTCCAACTCTCGATTCCCGAAACTCCGACAAGGTGTCCATCTGCTGATGTCACACATGGATTGACACATGTTGAATACTGCCACGTGTCACTCTGATTCGTGACTTACATGTGCCTGAAATTTTGAATCAGTCTAACACTTGTCATTACCTGGTTGTGCCACATGTTCCTAGCTGATGTGGTCTGCTAACATGAGTCGGGTCGACGGTTCAGATGTGCACTTGATTTGATGACTCAGATTACGTCGGGATTTTGCATATCGAGAAATCGGGATTCCTGTTGCATTGTTTCTTTGACATTTCCAACACGCGATCCTCGAAACTCCGATCAACGGTTCAGATGTGATCTTCATTTGACGGCTCAGATTACGCCGAGATTTTTCATATCGAGAAATTGGGATTCCTGTTGCGTTGTTTCTTTGACATTTCCAACACGTGATCCTCAAAACTCTGATCAACTGTTCATATATGATTTTGATTTGACGGCTTAGATTACGTCGAGATTTTTCATATCGAGAAATAGGGATTCCTGTTGCATTATTTCTTTGACATTTCCAACACGCGATCCTCGAAACTCCAATCAACGGTTCAGATGTGATCTTGATTTGACAGCTCAGATTACGCCGAGATTTTTCATATTGTGATTATGCTCACTTCTCCTTTCACTTTAAAGAACATGCAGGTTCTTCTTGATCCAATGATGGTCGGGTCCTACACTTGGATCTAACGTCTGATATTTGTCCTCCTTTTTCAGTGCGCTCTTCTTGTCTTCATTTAGATCTGACAGCCATCGGGAATTCAGAAAGATATCTAACGAACACAGTTGATGCTCTTCCTCGATTATCATTGCTCCGCTGATCATCGCTGTTGTACTCAAGCCATCACCATTAATATACTTTCCATCAATGACAAGTATACGCTGCCTGTAAATATGCTGTAAATATGCTAACAATCCTCTGTACATTCTTCCTGTACTCATGCCATTCGTTGTCTGTTACATATTTGCCAACAATATCCCCCTTTGGCATTGATGGAGATACAGGCACCCGCATGCATTTGGACTCGACTCCGGACTCGACTCTCCTCCCTCGACTCTCCTCCCAGACTTTTTTCTTCACCTTTGCCATCAATGTCAAAGAAGAGACATTTTTCCTCTGATCTGTTGCAAAACATACTCCCCCTGTCTACTATAAGCATCTTGGAAATACACTAGATATTCAATAAGTACTCCCCCTGACCAGGTGAACAGATTAGACACAAGAGATTATAACCCCCAACTTTTGACGAAGATATCCAAAAGGGGTCACTGCTAATGGTTTAGTAAAGATATCAGCAATCTGTTCTATAGAAGGTATATAATTCAGTTGAACAATTCTATTTGTAACTTGTTCTCTGAGAAAATGGTACTTGATTGAAATATGCTTAGTATTGGAATGAAGAACATGATTCTTGGAAACACTAATGGCACTTGTGTTATCACAATGAATTGGAATGGGATCATTGTAATGTACCTTCAGATCTACAAGAGTTTGTATCATCCATAAAATTTTTGTGCAGCAAGTAGTAGCAACAATGTATTCTACCTCTATAGTGGATAATGAAATGGATCCTTGCTTTTTACTAATCCATGCAACTAATGAGTCACCCAGAAAAAATGCTCCTCCACTGGTGATTTTTCTCTCATCAACATAGTTTGCCCAGTCTGCATCTGATTAAGTAGTTAACTGGAAATTCTGATTTCTAGGATACAACAGACCATAAGTCATTGTTCCCTTCAAGTATTTAAATATCCTTTTGACAGCTACCAAATGACTTTGTTTAGGAGCAGACTGAAAACGGCCTACCATTCCAACAACTTGCATTATATCAGTTCGGGATGTTGTGATGTACAGAAGACTACCTATCATAGAGTGATATGTTCTTTGATCAACATCAGGTGAGATATCATCTTTACTCATCTTGCAACCAACCACCATAGGTGTGCTAACTGTAGAGGAATCTTCCATCTGAAATTTCTTCAACATCTCTCTCAAATATTTTTCTTGAGAAATAAAAATTCTTGCAGAGATTTGTTTTACTTGTAAGCCAAGAAAATATGACAGTTCTCCTATCATGGACATTTCAAATTCAGTTTTCATAGAATTAGCAAACCACTAGACAGATGATTCATTAGTACAACCAAAAATAATATCATCTACATAAACCAAAACAACTAGTAAATTATCACCTTCATACTTAATGTAAAGGTTACTGTCAACAGTACCGTTCTTGAACACTTTTTCTTGTAGAAATTTGTCCAGTCTATAGTACCAAGCTCGTGGTGCTTGTTTCAGTCCATATAAGGACTTCTTCAGCTTATAAACATAATTAGGATTATCTGTTAATGAGAATCCTTCAGGTTGCTCCATATATACTTCTTCCTCTAGATATCCATTAAGAAATGCTGACTTAACATCCATCTGATAAACTTTGAAGTTCTTATGACATGAATAAGCAAGAAATATTCTGATAGCTTCCAATCTTGCCACTGGTACAAAAGTTTCATCAAAGTCCTGACCTTCAACTTGTGCATATCCCTTACAGACCAATCTAGATTTATTTCTAACAACTTGTCCTTTTTCATTCATTTTATTCTTGAACACCCATTTGGAACCTATTACATTCTTATCTTCAGGTCTAGGGACCAGCTCCCAAGTATGGTTCTTCTCAATCTGATCAAGCTCTTCATTCATTGCTCTAATCCAATTATCCTCTTGGATAGCTTCCTCAAAATTTTTAGGTTCAGTCATAGATAAAAAATCAACATGATATTGTTCTGAGTCTTTAATCAGTTTCTTTCTTGTCTGAACTCCTTCATTTATATCCCCAATTATCTGATTTTCAAGATGATTCTTTCTAATAATTCTGATAGGTGATTTTGCTTCTTTCTACTGATTTGTGTCAGTTTGAATATTCATATCTTCATCTGATCCAAAGTCTTCTCTTTCTGATCCTTGGACCTGTTCATCTTCATCTTCAACTGTATCTTCTGTTATTGGTTCAACACTGCTTACATTTCTGACTCGGATTTCTTCATCAACTTTTATATCTATACAATCAACTAGCTTGTGCAATATCTTATTATAGCATCTGTACCCTTTACTATTTGTAGCATAACCCAAGAAGATACCTTCATCAGCCCTGTCATCATATTTGCCAATATTTTCATCATTGTTCTTGATATAACATTTACTCCCGAAAACTTTAAAATGCTTGATTGAGGCAGGTCTACGAAACCAAAGTTTATAGGGGGTCTTGTCACTGTTTGGTCTGAGATGATATTTGTTAAGGATATGAACAGCTGTATGTATTGCTTCCACCCAATATGTCTGAGGTATGTTCCTTTCATTCATCATTGACCTTCCCATTTGTTGAACTGACCTATTCTGTCTCTCAACAACTCCATTTTGCTGTGGAGTCCTTGGAATTGTGTACTCTCTTTTGATCCCATGCTTACCACAGAACTCTTTGAGGTTTCCTGAACTGAACTCTCCTCCTCTATCATACCTTACTGCCTTTAATCTTTTCCCTGTTTGATTCTCAGTCAGAGCCTTAAATACCTTGAATTTTTCAAATGCTTAAGATTTTTTTTTTCAAAAAGGCAACCCAGGTTAGTCTAGAATAGTCATCAATAATCAACATAAAGTAATTTTCTTTTCCTGTACCTTCTTTCCTTGATGGACCACATAGATCCATATGTACTAACTGAAGAGGTTTTTCTATTGAGGGAAATTTTTTAGATTTGAACTGAGTGCAAGCAAGCTTTCCTATCTGACAAGGTTTACAAACAGAGTCATATGGCTTTGATATCTTCGAAAGATCTTTTACTGCCCCATTGTTTTTGAGTTTAATTATGTGATCAAAATTTAGGTGACCAAGTCTCCTATGCCACAACCAAATTTCATCATATTTGCTTAAGTTGCATTCGTCTTCTTCTTCTTTTAAAACATAGACATTGTTTTCTATTCTTATACCTTTTGCAACTACCTGACCTGAATCCATAGTTTTTATTTTACAGTCTTTAGAGGTAAAAACAACTTCACACCCTCAGTCACAGACTTGACTTACACTAAGCAGATTATGTTTCAAATCTTCTACAAGCAACACATCTTGAGCTTCTCTTTTTCCGTTACACAAATTTATAATTCCTTTACCTTTTATCTTTCCAGGTGCATCATTTCCAAAAGTTACATTCCCTGATTTGCTATCACTTAGAGTTAGAAACTTACTTCTGTCTCCAGTCATGTGTTTGGAGCATCCACTGTCAATATACTAGGGATTATTTTTTTTTAGGCTGATAGTACTAGTCCACACTTGTCATCTACTTTCTTCTTCCAGACTTTGACATTTTCAGAAGTGGAGATCAAATCTAAATTGTATTTCCTTAAGCAACAGTTTGCAGCTTTATGACCATAATTATGACAGTTGTAACATTCTGGTTCATTGAATAATGGATCATAACGATTGTTATGCTCATATTTGTTGTTGTGTTTCACCTATGTCCTTCTCCCAGTCATCACATGATTTATAATCTGTGATTGTTTGTTGCTTGGTTGTCTCAATCTTTGTTGTGGAAGATAGTTATTCATTGTATATATTGATTGTTCATGTCTAAATCTTAAAGAACAGTTTATAGCTTTGTGACCAAAATTAGAACAGAGAAAATAGTAACCATAGAAAAAATCTTTGTACCTTGAAAAAATCTGTCTTCTTTGAGGAGGTCGACTTTTGTCACGCTAATAATCTTTCTGGTCTATAAATTCAGGTCTGGGGTTTTTTCTTTCATTTCTTCTTGGTGGTTGATTTTCCTTCTTTGTTTCTGCAGAGTGACTATTGCCAATGTTTGAGGATTTGACAAACTTGATATATTCTGTATTACTTGGATGATCACTACTTGACCCTTCTTCATATCCTAATCCAGCTTTCAACTTTGAATTTCTTTGCTGATTTAGAATGGAGATTAATTATTCTGAGGCTTTAATACTTGGCAGATTTTGATGATACAATCCCTTAAATTTCTCCATTTCTTTTCTAGTTTTTACTATCTCTTCTTCTAAGGCTTCACACCTGACTTTCTTCTTTGATAATTGTTGTTTCAGTATGTCTTCTATTTTCTTTGCCTCTTCTAATTCCACCTTCAGCAGAGCAAAGTCTTCATCTGGTTTTTTGTTGTCTTTCTCGAACTGTGTCAACAATTGTTTTTGTTTTCTGTTCTTGGTTCTGAGTCTATTGATTTCTTCCAATGCACTGATCATTTCTCCTTCCAAATCAACCACAACTTCTTCATCATTCTCATCATTGCCTGTTCTTTTATTATCATAATCCTCCTTGGCCATAAGCATGAATTCATTTGACTTATCTTCACAGGATGAGTCACTATCAGTGTCTTCTGAGGAATTGTCATTATTTGCAACCAAACTTTTCTTCTTATTATATTTCTTGTATTTGTACTTCTTTTCATCATTAGAGTTATGGTCCTTTTTCTGATGGGGACACTTAGATGCAAAATGACCTATATTACAACAGTTAAAGCATTTGAAGGGAAACTTCCCTTGATATTTTCCTGATCCTTTCTTTAACCTTCTCACAAATTTTGCCTCAATATCATCTAATTTTGAATCAGTATTCTTGTCTGCTTTAAAAGATGCTTCTCTAGTACTGGATTTGTCTTTGTTAATTCTCATTTCATATGCAGTTAGAGTTCCTAGAAGTTGATCAATGGACAGAGTTTTAAGATCATTTAATTCTTCTATTGCAGAGACTTTTGGATTAAATTTATCAGGCAGAGATCTTAAAATCTTATGAACTAAGAGTGAATCATCAAACTCCTCACCAAGACCCTTCATGGAATTTACAAGTTCTTCAAATCTTAAAAAATACTTGCTAATTCTTTCATCTTTAGTTGTTCAAATTTCAATCTGTATGTTTGGAGTTTGGCATCTTTTACTTTTTCATTTCCTTCATAACCGTTAATAAGTTTATCCCACATTGCTTTGGCAGTATCAAGATGCATCACCTTTACAATCTCAGCTTTAGCAAGTCCATTCAAGATAGCATTCATCCCCTTAGCATTAAAACTAAACTCTAACTTATCATCCTTGGAGGCTAGCACAATAGGTTTTGTATATCCAGTCTCTACTACATCCCAAACTTCAACACCCAAGGCCATTAAGTATGTTCTCATTCTAACCTTTCAAAAGGATAAATTTGTTCCATCAAATAGAGGGGGCTTAGAGGCTGAAGTCCCTTCATGACTTTTCATGTTTAATCTTACAGATCTACCTTTGAATAAAAGGAACCCACTCTGATACCAATTGTTGGAATTACTAATAGAACTGAGAGGGGGGGTGAATCAGTTGTCTTTGAGCTTAAACAATTTTAACTCTATTAAAATATTCTTAATATTTCTTCAAGTGATCATCAACATTATACAACATATGGACAGTAAAAGAAAAAAAAACATCATTCACACATAAGGTATACACAGAGATAAATTTTCACGAGGAAACCCATAAAGGGAGAAAACCTCTTCTTCTTCGAAATGATAGGTAGTCTTTTTAGGTTCTTTACATCATCTCTAATTGAGCACCAACTCAATGTGAAGCTGCTACCTCTGTTTTACAAGTTGCAACTTGTTTGAGAGCACCAACTCTCTGGTTTCTCTAGCACCCACTAGAAGGAAGCACCAACTCCTTGAATATTCCAGCACCAACTGGATAGAAGCACCAACTTCCTAAATGTTCCAACACCAACTGGATGGAAGCACCAACTTATAGTTACACAGGCTCCAACCTGTATAAAAAAGAACACTTCTTCTCCCTTGCACCACCCTGCCACCCTGGTTTCTCTGGCTCCAACCAGATGGAAGCTACAACTTTCTATGTTCAAGCTCCCACTTGAACCTCTGAGGACAACAGTACTGCCAAGCACCTCCCAACCTCCCTAATGTATTAATGAATGAATACACAGATAACTACATAGATAAATCAATTCTTACCACTCTTTCTCTGCTCTGTAAGTCTGATCTTCTACAAACTGTTCTGCAATTCTTCTCTTCCTCTATCTGTTCAGCAGGTTTTCTCTGCATCAACTTTTTTTGTCATTCTTCTCTACTTCAACTTGCTCTATTATTCTGCTCTGCCTTTAATTTCACTCTGCACATATGCTCAATTTCATACTGGGCATCCTCTCCTTTTCCCTTTCTTACAGGTTCATTCTTTTTCATCCAGAACATCCAACCATTCACATTCTGTCTTATTTTCTTTTATACACACCTCCCCGACGGTTCCACTTCGCATTTCCTTAGGCAAAACAAGGACAACTGTCCTAGCAACTAAAACGCTAACTGATTCTCAATCATGAGTCCGTTTCTTTTAACAGATTTGTAACTGAGGAGTTAACTGTGAGAGGGAATAATAACCCTCCGATCACATTCAAGTTTATCCGCACCGTTGGATGAAATTTATTAATCTTGCCTGTAAATCGGATTTCAGCATTTCGGCATTCCTTATGTTCAATGTTCTTGTCACTTACGAATCCCAATCCACAAAATTCCGTAAAGCAGTCGGATCAATGATCCAGATCATATTTAGATCTAACGGTTCAGATTAAGTCGGGATTTCACTCATCGCGATTTCGACACTCTGGATGTTCGGTGTTTTTGTCACTTCAAATTCCTGATCCTTGACACTCCGTAAATAAGTCAGATCAATGGTGCAAATCACATCTATATTCAACAACTGCGATTAAGTCGTGATTTCACATATCGCGAAATCAGGATTCCTGATGTTAAAAAACTTTGACATCTCCAACTCTCAATCCCCGAAACTCCGACAAGGTGTCCATCTGCTGACGTCACACATGGATTAACACGTGTTGAATATTGTCATGTGTCACTCTGATTCATGACTTACATGTGCCTGAAATTTTGAATCAGTCTGACACTTGTCATTACCTGCTTGTGCCACATGTTCCTAGCTGACGTGGTCTGCTGACATGAGTCAGGTCGATGGTTCAAATGTGTATTTGATTTGACGGCTCAGATTACGTTGGGATTTTTCATATCGATAAATCGGGATTCCTGTTGCATTGTTTCTTTGACATTTCCAACATGCGATCCTCGAAACTCCGATCAACGGTTCATATGTGATCTTCATTTGACGGCTCAGATTACGTTGGGATTTTTCATATCGAGAAATCAGGATTCCTATTGCATTGTTTCTTTGACATTTCCAACACGCGATCCTCGAAACTCCGATCAACTGTTCAGATGTGATCTTTATTTGATGGCTCAGATTACGTCGAGATTTTTCATATCAAGAAATCGGGATTCCTGTTGCATTGTTTCTTTGACATTTCCAACATGCGATCCTCGAAACTCCGATCAATGGTTCAGATGTGATCTTGATTTGACGGCTCAGATTACGCCGGTATTTTTCATATTGCGATGACGCTCACTTCTCCTTGCACTTTAAAGAATGTGTAGGTTCTTCTTGATTCAATGATGGTCGGGTCCTGCACTTGGATCTAACGTCTGAGATCTGTCCTTCTTTTTTAGTGCGCTCTTCTTGTCTTCATTCAGATCTGACGACCATAGAGAATTCAGAAAGAGATCCAATGAACACAGTTGATGCTCTTCCTCGATTATCACTGCTCCGCTGATCATCGTTGTTGTACTCAAGCCATCACCATTACTGTACTTGCCATCAATGACAAGTATACACTGCCTGTAAATATGCTAA
Organism: Picea mariana; assembly: GCA_032191745.1. Lineage (NCBI taxonomy): Eukaryota > Viridiplantae > Streptophyta > Pinopsida > Pinales > Pinaceae > Picea > Picea mariana. The sequence continues at coordinate 24,689 of JASDQU010106410.1, forward strand.
CAATCCTCTGTACATTCTTCCTGTACTCATGCCATTCGCTATCTATTACATATTTTCCAACAAAATTTTCCCTTCAACCGCCCTTGGTCACTTGGCTAAGGGCACATGCAATATGGGAGAATCTAAGCATGAACCGTAGGTAGAATTTGTCCAGTTCGAAGAAGCTCTAAAATTCGATTAGTATGGTCAGGGTTGGCCTGTCATATATGACTTGTATATTAGCTATATCAATAAGTACCCCATGCTCATCAACAATGTAGCCCAATTCTTTGACCTTGTTCATTCCAAAGGATAATTTTTCCAGGTAGGCATAGCTTGTGATGTCACAAAGTGCTCAAAACCTATTGAATATACCGCATGTGCTCCTCCCAATTTCTCCTGAATATGGGGATGTAATCCAAATATACCACCACAAAATATTTGGTGAAGGGTCTCAATACATCATCCATCAACCTCATGAAAGTGGCTGGTGAATTTGTTAAGCCAAAGGGCATGACCAACCATTCAAAAAGACCTTCTTTAGATTTGAATTTTGTCTTCTATACATCAGTTAGTTCGATTGGAACCTAGTGGTAGCCATACTTTAGGTCAATCTTGTTGAATAAATTTTCTCCCTTAAGTTGGTCAAGAAGGTAATCAATCCTGGGAATTGGGTACCGGTTCCTGACTGTGATTTTGTTTAATTTTTTGTAATCGATGTAGAGTAGCCAGCTCCCATCCTTATTTTTCACCAGTACAATTGGGCTTCTACAAGGGTAGGAGTTGGGTGTGATGTGCTCCTTTTGAGTAAGCTCTTGGATATGATGTTTGATTTCGTCATTTTCCATGAGTGAATGAAGATAGATTGGTCCATTAGGCAGAGGTGCACTAGGGGTTAGATCAATTAGATGCTTGAATTGGAAGTGCATTGGTACCCCGATGGGTGAGGAGAAGATGTCTCTATACTCTTCCATGATATGGTCCACTTGCTTCCACTGCAAAGAGAGGCTCTGTGTAGAGGTCACAGATGTGGTGGAGACCTTCTACTCACTATGAGCACAGATCAAAAAGAATACAAACTTCCCAGTAGGTGAAATGACCTTATTGTATTTCTTAGAAGAGATTAAATAAATAGAGTTAGGCGGCACTACCTCTGGTATCCTATACAATTTTCTACCCAAATTAATAATAACACTGCATGGTGTAGACTCATACAAAACATGACACTTACACAAATATGGTTTTCCTAAAAGAACATCACAAATTTCAAGGGGAGAAATATCACACAATACCTCATCCTTGAAAGGCTTGATGTAGTAGGGAAGGCAACATTATTGGATGACATGAAGATTTCTTCCTTGGTGAAGCCAACCGATGGTGTAGGGTTGCTGGTGCAGTGTAGTCAGCAAGTCCAATTGCTTGATGACCTCTACTAATATCACGTTCTTATGATTTTCGTTATCGACAATGAAATGAAGCCCCCTTTATCCACATCTATGAGTGAAAGAGGCATTCCCCTTCCTATGGTTCTTCTGGTTCGCTTGGCTAGACTTTGGTGGTAGAGAAAGTGGCATTGGGTTAAGAATCAATAATCCTCTTCTCTCCTTTTGGATTTTATTGGGAGTCATAATCAACCTCGGACTCAAACACCTTTATCTCGACCACGAGTCACTACTTGGGGCGTCATTCTTCAATGTTGTGCCAAGGGATTTTATGGTATTCATACCATTTTCCTGTGTCCTTCTTTGTCTTTTCATTGCCCTTCTTGTGTTGCAGCTTGGAATAATTGTCCTGAGAGTGGCCATATTTTATCTGTCCCTTGTTATGTGGGTTGGGGTTTCCTTTTCCCTGCTTCGGCTGTGAGGAGTTTGCAGATCCAAGCTCTCACCTCTTCTGCTTAAATTTCTGCTCGATCTTGACAACATATCTATAATTCGTACCTAATGAGGCGATGTCCATAAAATAAATTTATGTTTTAATGTTTCTTTGTAGACACTCGTGGTATTTGAGCACCAAATTTTGCTTAGAGTCTTTGATACCCAATTTGGTGTGCACGGTATGGAAAATATTGGTTAAATTTGGTATTGTCTAGTTCCTTTCTTAACGTAGTGTGGTCCATCTGGTGTATTGGTCCTCATTTCTTCCAATGGGTTAGTATTGTTCTTTAATGGCATCCCAGAAGGAATCCCATGTAGGGGAAACCACAAATATTTCATATTCTTATATGGCCCTTTGCTTAGAGTAAGTATCCCACCAGTCCTTAACATGGGGGATGACCTTGAGGAGTGCAAAAGTAATCATTTCCCTATCAGAAAAATTGTGGACCAAACAATACCCTTCGAGCAGATTCAACCATTTATCTACAACATCCACATCTTTCAGTCCTTCAAATAATTGAATATCAAAATTTACATGTACCTTGAATGGGGTTGCATGGCATCTTCATGAAGATTCTTCTCCTATGGGCATTCACCGAAGGATATATGTAAAGTTGTCCATTATTTCGTTCATTTATCGTGCAATGGATTCATTAAGAAACATTTTAAAAGGATCTCCTGCTCCATAATCTTTGTTTTCATCCCCCATGGGTTGTTTTCAGACTCAGACCGATCGATATTGCAATGATTCAATTGGTTTGAGTCCCAAATTCTTGTACCAAGATCTTTTCGGGGACATGTACAAAGAAAAATAAATGAAGACAAGACCAATTTTATAACACTGATTTGTATTTAGGAGTGGAATTGGTTATTGGTTCCTGACTGTCATTTTGTTTAATGTTCTGTAATCAATGCAGAGTCACCAGGTGATGTCCTTATTTTTCCCTAGTACAATTGGGCTTATGCAAGGGGAGGACCTGGGTGTGATGTGCTCCTTTTGAATAAGCTCTTGGATCTGACGCTTGATTTTTTCATTTTCCATGAGTGAACAAAGATAGAATAGTCCATTAGGAAAAGGTGCATCGAGGGTTAGATCAATTGGATGCTTGACTTGGAAGTGCATTGGTACCCCGGTGGGTGAGGAGAAGATATTTCTATACTTTTCCACGATCCTGTCCAATTGCTTCTGATGCAAAGAGAGGCTCTGTGTAGAGGCCATAGATGTGGAAATGACCTTCTTCTTACTATGAGCATGGATCACAAAGAAGAAGAACTTACTGTTATGCGAAATGACCTTACTGTATTTCTTAGCAAAGATTAAAGAAATAGCGGTAAGGGACGCTACCTCTAGTATCCTGTACAATTGTCTACACAAAGTAATAATAACACTATAGGGTCTAGATTCATACACAACATGACGCTTCCACAAATATGGTTTTCCTAAAATAACATCACAAAGTTCAAGGGGAGACATATCACACAATACCTCGTCTTCGAAAGGCTTGATGTTGTAGGGAAGATTACACTGTTGGATGACTTGAAGATCTCTTCCTTGATGAAGCCAACAGATGGTGTAGGGTTGTCACTGTGGTGTTGCTGGAAAGTCCAATTGCTTGATGACCTCTACTAATATCAACTTCTTCTTATTTCCTCTATCGACAATGAAATGAAGCAAATCCCCCTTTATCCACATCTATGAGTGAAATAATCGTTCCCCATCCTATGGTTCTTCTGGTTCGCTTGGCTAGAAATTGGTGGTAGATAAAGTGGCACTCGGTTAAGAATCGATAATCCTCTTCCCTCCTTCTGGATTTTATTGGGAGTCAGAATCAGCCTCAGACTCAGACACCTTCATCTTGACCATGAGTCACTACTTGGAGTGTCATTCTTCAATGTTGTGCCAAGGGATTTTATGCCGTGTCCTTCTTTGTCTTTTCATTTCCCTTCTTGTGTTTCATCTTGGACTGGTTGTCTTGAGAGTGGCCATATTTTCTCTATCCCTTCCTGTGTGGGTTGTGGTTGCCTTTGCCCTACTTCAGCTGTGATTATTTTTCATATCCAAACTCTCACCTCTTCTTCTTAAATTTTTGCTCAATCTTGACATCATATCTATAAGTCGTACCTAATGAGGCGATGTCCATAAAATTAATTTATGTTTGAATGTATCTATGCATACAGTCGATATATTTTAGCACAATATGTCGCTTAGAGTCTTTGATACCCTTGGTCTGCATGGTATGGAAAATATTGGTGAAATTTGGTACTGTTTGGTCACTTTATTAATGCATTGTGGTCCATCTGGTGTACTTGTCCTCGTAGCTTCCAATGGGTTAGTACTTTTCTTTAATGACATCCCGGAAGGATTCCTATGTAGGGGAAACCACAAATATTGCATATTCCTCTATGTCCCTTTGCTCAGAGTAAGTGTCCCATCAGTCTTTAACATGGGGGATGACCTTGAGGAGTGCAAAAGTAATATTTTCCCTATCAGAAAAATTGTGGACCGAAAACTACCCTTCGAGCAAATTCAATCATTTATCTACAACATCCACATGTATCAAAATTTACTTGTACCTTGAATGGGGTTGCATGGCTGCTTGATGAATATTCTTCTCCTATGAAAAGCCACCGAACCATATATGAAAAGTTTTCCATTATTTCGTTCCTTTCTCGTGCAAGGGATTCCTCCAGAAACATTTTAAAAGGATATCCCGCTCCATAATATTTCTTTTCATCCCGAATGGGTTGTTTTCAGACTCAGCCTGATCGATATTACAATGACTCAACTGGTTCGAGTCCCAACGTATTGTACCGAGATCTTGTTGGGGACATGCATGAAGAAAAATAAATGAAGAGAAGACCAATTTGATAACAATGATACATATTTAGGAGTGGAACAAACTAATTAACATATTGAATACAATATACATAGAGATATGAAGAAACACACACATATCCAGTGAATAATATCTTCTATTGAATAAATGAAATAGGTTAAAATTGTAAAACTACAGAACTAAACCACTTTCCAGAATGGTGGTAGCTATCTCTGAGAAAAGATGTGGCTTCTACATGAACATGTATGATAGGAATGATTACAGTGAGGCTCCAGAGGCCTTTCTGACATTACTCATGAATGAAAAAACCCGAGAAATCCAAAAACCTAACTCTAGGAGATGAAATGCCAAAACTTATGTGGGCCCCTATGGGTAAGTTGGTACCTCAACTTCTCAAGGTCGTAACCTTTGCATACAAACTCTGTTTTAGGTGCGTGATATTCCATTGAAAAGGTATTTTCAAGAACTATGCATTACATCATCAAACTCTGACTTCGTCTATAGTTTGACAGTGGTGAGCCAAAAAAACATTGTTTAGAGCCCCAAAACAACCTTGGAAGTACAACAAAATGTGCTGACATGAAAACATACAAAATAATTTAGTTGGATTAGGTGGAAGGCCACCAGTGTCCATGTGGAAGATGTGTAGGGTGTTAGACAACACCAGAAGTGTAGAACACACAATTACAAATAAGTACATAAGAACATGTTGAATTTAAAACTATCAAGAGGAGTCGGTTGGAACACGTGGGTGGCCACCAATATCCACCTAGATCAATTAGATCACCATTGGAATTTTGGGGTTGTAAAGAACCTCATTTGTATGGATATTTTCCTTTAAATAAAAATAAGAATTTGATAGTGAAGAACATTCAATAAACAACGACACTTAACGATATGGCTAGATGTACACATAAATTTAATCCTACCTTGGAGAATTGACGGGTTAATCATCAATCTTCCATGGTAGAAATTGAATGTATGATTAACCAAAAATGTTTATATATTTTAATAGATCATGGTACAATCTTGTGTTATATTTCACCAATCATAGTAGAATATTGTAAATTAAATAAAGTTAATCATAAATAACATTGGTTAGTACAATTAGCGTCTGGAATCAAATGAAAGGTTGTGGAGTTTGTCAAGTAGTGTATAGTAACTATGGTTGGAATGGAGACCAAGATAGATTTAAACATATTTCCTTTAGGATCCTATGAATTACTCATAGGCATGGATTGGTTAGAAAAACATTCAACTATTGTGAATTGTTGAGATATGATTTTTAATTGTTTAGATGAATCAAGTCAAGGAAAAACAATCAAAGGAATACCTCAAGGTGTGTAAGTTAGGAAGATTTATGATTTGCAGTTTAAAATAAATGTAAGGGATGTGAGATATATGTTGTGCAGATATCTGAAAGTAAATACAAGGAGGTTAAAATTTTGTTAACTGATGATCCTATATTAAAGGAATTTTAAGATGTGTTCTCGAAAGAAATTTTAGGATCACCTCCTAGAAGGGAAATATATTTCACAATAGATTTCGTACCCGGATCTGCACCAGTGTCTAAATTACCTTAGAGGATGAGTATTCCCGAGTTGACTGAACTTAAAATACAGCTTCATTAGCTAATGGATAAACAATACATTATACCAAGTGTGTCTATGTGGGGAGAACCAATCTTGTTTGGTAAAAACAACGATGAAACCTTTAGGTTGTGCATTATGAAACTTAATAATATGAAAATTAAAAGCAAGCATTCTTTATCCTTGCATTGATGTCTTGTTTGATCAAGTCAGAGAGTCTAAAATATTTTCAAATATAGACTTGTGGTTAGGATTAAACATGAATATATTCATAAGACTACTTTCGAAACCAAATAAGTTCATAGTGGTACCCTTTGTTTTAACTAATGCACCAAAAATATCTATGTTCTTAATAAACAACATGTTGAGGAAACATTTAGATAAGTTTGTGATTGTGTTTGTTGATGACATACTGATTTATTCAAAGACTAGAGAAGAACATGAAGAACACTTAAGATTGGTTTTAAAAATACTTATAGAACATCAATTGTACATAAGGTTCAACAAATGTGAATTTTACCAAGGTAAAGTATAGTATTTAGGACATGTGATTTCAAGAGAAGTGATTTTAGTTGACCCCTAAAAGGTCAAATCCATCTTAGATTGACCAATTCCAAAGGATGTTTTAGATGTCTGATCCTTTATGGGTATCTTGAAGATAACAAATCCACATAACGACTTTGTGTTCTACATTGATGCTTCATTAGAAGAATTGGGAGGTGTATTTCTACAGGATGATTGTGTAATTCCTTATGAGTCTCAAAAATTGAAACCTCATGAACATAAATATGCAACACATGACTTCGAATTAACTTCTATTGTAAACTACTTATTGGGTGGCATATTTTTGTTAAAAACTAACAACATCAATCTCAAGTACTTCTTTGACCAACCAAATTTAAACGCAAGACAAGAAAGATGCTTAGCTTCCCTAAGTGAGTATGATTTTGAGATAACACATATCAAAGGAATGGAAAATAAAATAGGAGATTCACTTAGAAGGAAATTAAATGCAATTTTTAGGAGTAATGTACAATCTAGTGTGAAATAGAAATTTATAGCACCAACAGAAAAAGATGAATATTTGAAAATTCAAGAAAAATGTCAAAATAACAAGTCAATTGAGGAAGAAACAAAGTATAATTGGAGTGAGGATGTTTTAGTCATGTATAATAACAAATTTTATTTTCGAAAAAACACAAAATTGAATAATTTAATATTAATGGAAGTACATAATAAACTTTATTCCGCCATATACATTATCAAAAGACAATCAGAACTTTAAAGAAAAAATATTTTTGGCATGGAATGAAACAAGAGATAGTTGAATATTTTGTTAGGTGTCTAGAGTTCTAGCAAGTAGTTGAACATTTTCACCCAACTAGATTATTGTCTCCAATAACGATTCCATAGTGGAAATGGAAAATAATTAGAATGGACTTCATTACAGGAATACCTACAACCAAGAAGCATAACAATAATATAAAAACTTACAAAAGTTGGACACTTTATTAGTTAGTTGGGACATGCTAGTTAAGAGAGTCATTTTAGGACCACACATGCTAAAGGAAATGGAAACACGTGTCCATAAAGAAAAACATAATTTTAAAAGTGCACATGATAAACACAAGAGCTATGCAGATTTAAAAAGTACACATGCATAATTGAATGTTGGAGACCATGTTTACTTAAAAGTAAAACCCATTGGAGACCATGTTTAATTAAAAGTAAAACCCATAAACATTTGATTTAAACTTGGGAAAAGTTTTAAGTTGTAACCATGGTATTGTGGGGCTTTTGAGGTGCTTTTCAGAGTAGGGTCATATCCTACCAGCTTGCACTACCATCAAATTTGAAAGAACACAAGATATTTCATGTTACATTACTAAATAAATATGTATATGATGTAACTCATATTGTTAATTGGAATGTGATTGGGAAATGGAAGAAGCTATAGAAAATATTATGAGATATTTTTTGTAAATAGTATTTTTTTATTTATTTTATTAAACTTGAGACAAATTTATTAGAGAATCCAATTATAAAAGAGTAATTCATTATTCCACAGGACAATGAAAAGCGATAAAAACCACTAGAGTAAATATTGTCCACGAGGACAAGTGTAAATTTACTCCCAAAGATGTGGGATGTGAGGAAACCAACTAACACAAAGTTAGGCCAAAAAAATTCTTTAAGGTTATGGATGAGGCTAAATTAAAGAAAATACATGGGCAAGCTATTCATTCTTCTTCGTACTTGTATGCAAGAGTCATGTTCAGGTTTGTCCCCATTTCTAAGAAGTCTAAAATATGTTTTACTATATATCTTTTTGTTGAATATTATTTGTTATAGTATATAAAAGAAAATATTTATTCAGTATAAAGAAAAGAAGAAATCTGAATATTGTTTATTTATAATATTTGATGTTAGCAATTATATTATTTAATGTTAATAAAATATTGTGCATTATAGAGAAAATATTGTAAATAGATATCGCATTAAAATTATTATTTTCTTATTAAAAAGAAAATTATACTGAAATGTAATTGTTTGAGTACAAACATAAATCTTTTTTCATAATAAGCAAATATTCAGAAGTACAAAATAAAATAAAGGAAGGATTTTATACCAAGCAAAATCAAAGTTATACTGTACTAATAGTATCTGGAAGCATGAATCTTGTTGTTGCAATGTATGGGATAGAGTTAAATAAGTTTTATTTGAAAAAGACATTGTCTTAGCAAACTATTTTACCATATACAAGGGGATATATTTTTGTAAATGAAAATAAAACCCTAGTCTCTAGTACAAAGATTTAAACTAAATATTTATATGTTGAACAAAAACAAATATGGCTTCATAATATTAGAAGAGAAAGTTCTTGTTTATTAGAAGTCGATACAAATATGACTTCATAATATTAGAAGAGAGAGTTCTTGTTTACTAGAAGTCAATAATAAAAATAGAAGAGAGAGCTCTTGTTTACTAGAAGTCAATAATAAAAATAGAAGAGACAGCTCTTGTTTACTAGAAGTCAATAATAAAAATCTCTTAAACAAAAGATTACTTTTGAGTCGTGAATATCCAATATTAAAAACGTTGAACTCGAAATAAAAGAAATTACAAAAGTGAAGAAGTCTGTATAACAAGAGGGTCGTTGGATATGACAAGAGTGCCTTTACAATTCAAGAATCTAAATAATTACATTTAGAATCAAACCCAAGTCGTCTTCGAGGAAGCGAACTTACGGTATAAAAATATATCAAAACCTTTTTAACAACTTTATAAGCTATAAAGAGTTGTTTAGAACTAGGGAGCTTCATAGCTCTGTTAGTAGAAACAAAACCTAATACTAAGTTTATAACGAAGATCATAATCGAAGAACTCGTAGGTATCGGAGAGTATGGTTACATCTACATTTGTTTTTAAAAAATACATAACTTGGTGAGATTGGTCCTCGACTCCTCAAGACGTCGTAACCTAGCAATTATGCTCACAAAATCTAATAGGAACGAAGCTGCAGTACCTGATACTACATTTTTGTTGCGATTAGTTCCTACAACAAACCCATTATAAAATAAATTAATACCAAATCAGAGACATAGAAACAAATAATCTGGAGATACATTACTATGGCAAGATTCTAATATTTTTGTCACCTTGTAGACTAGAGATACAAATTTGGACGAAAGCCCTTATGAAGTTGGGGAATTCCACTGTGTTTAAACCCTGAAGATGATCTGGCCATGGAAGTAACAGCGAAAACATGATGAGATTACTTTGCCATGATTTGTATTAACATAAAAAAATTTGATAATAGAGTTGTAAACGATGTATACTTTACCCGCGCTGGTAATCGATGGTTGAAAAGAAAGAAGGATGGATTTATACTTTACCCGCGCTGGTAACAACAACCTGGAAACATCAACAATGATAAACGTAAGATAAAGATAAAGAGAGTGGAAACCCTAATGTACATAGAAACCCTAATTTACCTGAGTTTTTTGGAACGGGTAGTCATAGTTCTGCTGGAAACTTTAAGAAAAACTTACAAACCCCCAGCTGCATAGTAAGAGCGGAGCCAAAGGCTCTATGCCCCTTATAGGCGGAATCATACAATGAGCTATGGTCAAGGAATGAACATGAATTTCCATGTTGCATTAAGAGATAGCTAGTACTCACACTCGTGGTAGGTGTAGAACTAATGGTGCCAAGCCTAGACATAGTTGTGGTCGGTGTAGAATTAATGGTGCCAAGCCTAAACATAGTCATAACCCAAGTTAACACCAAGTCATTTTGATGACGACTCACATTTTGGAAGAGAGAGAGTTTAGTGGTGGAGCTAATATTTTATTTGTCCCAGGAATATGAGTACACCAGGCGGCGAACCCATGGAGGCAACTTTAGTTGTCTCAGGAATAGCGGATACGGATCTATAACGATGTGATGATCGAGTCCCTTGATTATGTTAATGGACGATCGCCCTGTGTGCATTAATTCGCAGAGTTTAATTATTTATAATAATTAAAAAGTCTAGTATACATGATAAGGCTATGGATTCGATCCATGAGTGTTTTATTAGCATGGTATGGGCTTGACCCATCAAATATTTTCTTAAATACATGATTGATATATATAGATATCATAAGAACTGTCGATTCAATATGCTTTTACCTAATATATATTTACCTATGTGGTAGACATTACTTTCTTAAAGAGATATTAGAGTAAGATCTTGTGATTCTACTATAATTGCATTTGAAAACCATAATATACTTGAACATACAAGAGAATGATAAGTATTTCCCTGTAAAAATAGTAATGCTGAAGACCATAACAATAGCATTACTAACGCAAGATGAAGCTTGATAAAGGAGTCTTCGACCTGTTATGGTGGTGTAATGACATTTATTAATGATTAGTGAAGAGCTCTTGAAATATTTTCGAAATGACAAGTTTAACAAAAACAATTGTAAATAATGATATCTTTGGTTTTGGGATAAAAAGAAATTTGACTCTCTTCAGTGGAGTTATCTTATATGGATGTGAAAGATAGCATAGATCCAAAATAATTTTATAACTTATAATCTCAAAAGTAAGGGCAATACACCCTATCTTATCCTCTTCATAGAAGCAAGTATTTCCTCCATTGAGAGCATTGCTATTATTAGATACCTAATGTACAAGAAAAAGATAAACAACATGGATGCCAAGAGGTTCTTCAAAATTGCTTCAAACCAAAACCACCATGGCTCAAGCCTAGATGGCATAAAAATGTCAAATCTTTGCTAAATCATTCAGGAATACTAGAAGAAGCCATCATGGAAAGAATATAGATAATATTACAAATATTATCGCTTCTAAATTTAAGGAGAATATGTGGTGTGATAAAGAATTAGTGTATAAAAGGAAATTAAGATACTACAAAGAGGTGGTCAACCCTAATTTAGAAGATCAAAATTTCCTCCCAACTTTGAAAAGTGCAAAGAAGCAAAACAACATTTCTAAAATAAGAACTAACTCGCACTAGTTACACACCATGTACAAGAACCATGGGATGAGACAATATTTCACCTCTGTGACACTAAGCTGGTAGAAGATGAGAAACACTTCCTCCCTATACCCATATTACATCCCAATTTAAAAATATTTTCCACATTATGGACCTTCCTAAACTTCTAAGTCATCAAAACTATGGTGATCTTGGAATACTTCTCCCAATGATTTTTGAGCATACTGTTACCTTCTTACCATCTTAAACATATATTAAGTTATAATATAAATTATTATAATAATATAACTAATTTACATATAAAATTATTATAATAATAAATTAAAATATAATTAAATATATTATAAAATATTTTAACTTATATAGTTTAGTATTTATTATTATTTGATTTTGGTTATAAATATTCTTATCATATTACAATTTCATTAACTTGAAGGATTTTTAATAAATTTTACATATAAATAGCCAATTAGCTTTTTCATTATTTTAAGGAACCTCTATTTAAACCAGTTTAAAATGAAATATTTTATCACATAATGTAATTTGTTATTTCGTTCCTTTTTCACATTATTTTGGAAATAAAATTATTTTGGAAAAGGATTTCTTATTTTAAATTATTTTGGAAATAAACTAAAATTTGAAAAATAATTTTTTATATTTAAACTTCATATTTATGAAATAACACCTTTAAAATATCATTTTTGTCATACTAGGAATATATAAAATGATTTTTAAATGAAATTTTAAAATATAATTATTGGGTAGAAAAGTGTTTTACAAAGAAGTATGACATAAATGTTCATGTAACATAATGCATTAAAATAATAATAAAAAATTCACAAAATAATAAATTAATATTAAACTAATAAATTTTTTTTTTATATATATATAAATAAATAAACATATATAAACAACAAGTCCACTCAATTAATAAATCACACAATAATAAAACACCCATGATCTATCAAGAGCCTCAAAGGGATCAAATCTGTAGAGGTTCAAACCTTTAACCTTTCCTCAAGTTTTACACTCTGAAAAAGGTTTTCACATCGAGACCCTTTAAATGTTACTTGTGTCATACTATAAATATACTTCTCTACTCTTATGAACTGGAATAATACTTCTCTTTAGTTTTGAACACGAATAATACTTCTCTATAGTTTCTCTCTGTTTCTCCAAAATTATTTTTGGCTTCTTCTACCCGTTGAGCAATTGGACATGTGAAATGAGGTGAGACTTTTTTAACTTTGATTCAATTTTAATTTAAAATATATTTATAAGCCATTAAGGTAAAGATATTTAAATATATTTTATTTATTTTTTATTATAATTTCCATACGTAAAAGTTGATTTCAGAGATAATAATTAATATCATTATTATGAATTAATTTTTTTTATTTTCCATATTTAAATTCAATCCAAAATAATAATTGTTACATTTTTTTCTCTTCTTTTCAATACGAGCACTCCACCACCTATTCCAAAAACTCAGCCTAAGAAGGGGAGGCCCAACAAAATCACAGTAGAGATCCTTTACTATTATATGGAATCAGTATAAAAAATGAGAGGAAAGAGAGATGCCAAAATCCAAATAGAGTTAGAATCATTAGAAAAAAGGAGTGAAGAAAGAGACCTAAAACTACAAATAGAGCAAGAGGCAATGATTGATAAAAAAATTAAAGAGACCATTCAAACTCAAACAGAGGATAGGTTCTTAGGGTTCAAGAGTGAATAACACACAATGAATGATATGATTCAAGAAATGGAAAACCATAAACAATCAACGCAATAAGAGGTTGAAGAAAATCACAACTTCAGAGATAGGACTAAAGAACTAGAAGAAAAACTAACCAACAATTTGTCCCTCATTAATATTGAAAACAAATTGGATATCAAACCCATCAAAGACAAAATGAATAGGCTAATCGAACTGGACCATGAGCGTAACAAAGAGGAAATGAATAAGATAATTGAACTCGACCATGAGCGTAACAAAAGATCCCGGAACCTCATATTTTTTGGTATAAAAGAAAATTAAGAGGATACTCTAGAAATAGTAAAAGAAGAATTAAATAATAAATCACAAATTGATACAACTTACCTCATAGAGGCAAAGAGGCTAGGAAAAATAATTGATCACAAAGATAGGTTGATCAGTGTCAAAGTAAATTGCGATGATCATAAATATAACACACTTAGTAAGTCTTCGAGCTTAAAAGGGATAGGAATATTTATAAATGAAGACCTCATTCCTGAAGACCAACTTGAATTAGGGAAGGAAGTTCAAAAGGTAAAAGAAGTGAGGAAAGAAGAAAAACGGGCAATAATTAGAAATCAAAAATTTATTGTTAGGGATAGAGACCAGAAGGATAATCATAAATAGAAATTTTGGACACTTGAGATGATTTTTTGGAACTCTCATGGATTTCCATGGCACAAAGGTCTTATAATAAGTTGGATCATGAGTGATATTGATATTATCTGTCTAGTTGAAGCTTGGGAGCATGAGGAGTCTAAGTTCCCTAACATAAAAGGATTTGTCTTCTCGCCAGCATGGAACAAAAATCCCACCGTAGATGGATAGGAAGCATAGTTTGTTATATTTGAAAGAGCATTTCTCCTCACATTCAACTTCATAATATTGACCCTCTGAATCAATGCATTTGGATATAAATTTCAAATAACAATGCTAAGAAGATGTATATAGCAATTTTCTATTTTGCACCTATTAATTCTACTTTTTAGAAGAAAAATAATCTAGATAACAATTGTTCCTATAATAATTCAGAACAAGATATTTATATTTCAAAAAATGAAGGTAATATCATCCTGCTAGGATACTTTTGTAACATCTCATTCTTGAACACACTTAGCAGACTTATTCTTTGAGGACTCTTTCATGCAAGTGATTTGGGTCATTATACTATTGGTTGTTTTGATTATGACTATGAGATATTGTGGATTTGATGATATGTTATTTTGTTGTATTTACATCGGCAAGTGTTATTAATTGGGTTCTCCTAAGTGTGGAGAACTCTGAATGTTAGAGGATGTTGAGGCATCGATGAAACTCCTTGCACTCTGGATCGAGTCAGGGAGTTGACCATTAGGGTTTGAATGTTGTTGATGTGAGATATGTATGTATGATTAGATATTATTATGTTGATTTTTATCCCTGACATGTTTCATTGATGGATGTACGTTGACGATAGCTTGTCGACCAGACTCACATTTGGAGTAAAGAGGTCACGCACAAAAATGAGAGACATTGAGGGAGAGCTGTGGGAGTAGCCCTGCCATATCATACTAGCACTCCCTTCGTGGCTCAAACTGTAGGTTAATGATTACCTAGTTCGAGAAGACCCACGATGTCATGAGGGAGGACTGTGATAGTCTCTCACGATGATTCTAAGTGGTATGCAATAAGGTAGGGTCCTTATTCCTTAGAGGCCCTTAGTCTCCCACAAGATCACCTGAAAGAGTATTGACTCTAGGGGTTTGACGTCTACCAAATTCAGTCAAGAGTTGAGTGGCACCCTTGGAGCACATAGTGCATCTTGAAGGGCACGTCGAGAAAATAAAACAGAAAGTGGTGAGTGACACCCTTAGAGCACATAGTGCATCTTGAAGGTCATATCTTGCAAATAAAAAAAAAAGAGGCGAGTGGCACCCTTGTAGCACGTAATGAATCTTGAAGGGCATGCCACACAAATAAAATAGAAAGAGGGGAGTTGCATCCTTGGACCACATAGTGCGTCTTGAAGGGAACATCACGGATTTAACTCAGGTAAGTTAATAAACTGATGGATGTTCTATATGCACTAAAAGCACACTAAAAAACCTCAATTAAATTGTTAACCCAGGGTAACTAATCTTAGAGTTGTAGCAAAATATATGCCAAGGTAGAAGGGATGGTAGTAGTATAGTCTAACTAAGGAAGTGGCTATCTAAGGGATAATCTATTCAAACAGACCTATCTAATGAGAAAACCTTACTAAGCAACTTTAAACTATGTAACCTAAGTACTTTTGAACCAAGGATCGATGGATAGTTCTAGGAAAATAAGTGAAAACCCTACTTGAAGCAAACTAATAAGCAAAATAAACTATTTAAGAATAACAATAACCAAATAGCAAAAACAAACTACTTTAACTAGCCTACCCACATTCAATGAACAACTACCCTGTGAAAGCAAGTAAGTAAACAAGCAACTATACTATCAAAGAAAGAATAAACAAGTAAACAATTTACCCTATTGAAGCAAGTAAACAACTAACTATCCTAGGATAACTTCTGCAACAAGTAAACTAAGTAAGACTACTCAATAAGCAATTAACTAAGCTAAAAGGAAAGTGAACTCTATTCTTAAGCTAATCTTTACAACTATTTCTAATTCACAAAAGGAAATCTACTTAATTTAAAGGACAAATATTTAACAACTAATCTTTAATCTATGATAAGAAAAACTAGTTTTTAATCTACCGAAGAAAAATACTATATATCCTACAACATCGATAAAAATATCTCCTAGGCTATTAAAGAAAGAAACTATCTTTGAACTTATGAAAAATCAAATATAGTGTTGATGGTTGTGTGAATGTCTTTGGTGTCTTATAATATCTAGATGGCACTTGAAAACAAAAGATAATTCAAGCGGTATAAGCTCAATACTGATTTCAATAGAAAAGTTAAAGGTGTGGATTAAACAATCTAGTGAGAACTTAACCATTACAAAAAAAACATCAATTACCCTGCATATTCATGTGACTATTAACCATCAACAATATAATGAGATCATAATTGTACTCTATGCTATGTAAGAAAAATTCATAACTACATTCAATCATTAACTAAGAATTGGAATTGCAATCTAATTCTAGGAGATAAATTGCATAAAGTGAAACTATGTTATATCTATTTTAACAATTCAAAGTGCAAGAAGGAAAATGCTTAAAAACATAATTTAAAACATGGTTCTAGCAAGTAAACTAACGAATAATCTAATTAACAACTAGTTAGCAAAATATAAATGATAATTGAATAGAAAATCTATAAGAAAAAACTGAAACTAACACTATCCATCCACCAAAGCCTTGTTTAAAGAAAACATGAAATAAAACTCTGTTCTACTCTGTTTTAACTTCTATTTTAAATTTGATTTTAAAAGCATAAATAAGACACAATTTAATATTTAATTGCATACGAGGTTAGTGTATGAGTTTTCAAACTTGTTCCTAACTACAAAATCAATGCATATTAACAAAGACCTTCATACTAACCTACAAAAGAGCTAAAACGTTAAACTACAACAACACATTATATTGCAAAGGAAAATAACAATACATGTATAGGAAATGAGATAAAAGACATCTAAGCTATGAAATGAGTAAATAACTCAAAGAACAGTTACCAGACTATTGGTGCCCCCCCCCAGAAAGTCATGGTCACTTCTCAAAGACACACCATGAACTCGACAAATTGATTTCACCATTAAAACTCAAAAACACAGTTTCATATAATTATGACAATTGAAAATAACAAAAACAGAGGAAAATCATGTTTGTCTCTAATCCTCCACTTCTTCTACTACTTAACTATTGTATGACCACCATGGTGGTATTTATAATCTTTACAAACCATGTGGTCGACCACTACAGGGTCAAACCACTTCTAAAAACAACAAATTACATTAATGGTGCCCTAATTGTCGAAATGGAGCGAGCCAATAATCACCCTTCTCAACAACCCAAACCTAGTTGTCAAGACTTCAATAGATGGAGGGGGAAAGCATGAGAAAAAAACATTTTCCCAATTCACCCATCACTGGCCACCAATGCCATAACCACCAAATCACCAACCGTTTTTGTGCAGGACGAGGTGCTGGACGGAGTGTCAGATCAGGTTCTGGATCGAGTACCGGATGGAATGCCGAAAGAAGAAACATGATGTGATTTTTCCATTTAACACCCAAAAACGTGAATTAGATCCTTGGAAACATAAAAATGTGATTAATTATACTCAAGATCAATATAAAACATGAATTATACATACCTGGTGTGGATCATAGCGTTTTGGCATAAAATTATTCAAAAAGCTTCTCCAAAACATGAAAAACACATATATACATTCGAAAAAAGTGTCTAATAACTTTCATAAAACTGATCATATCTTGGGCCCAACATTACCCCCACACTTACGATTGTACAGATCCCACTGTAAACAAAATGAAATTACCCCTCGTGACTAGGCTTGCTGAGGAGGATTATCTTTGGAATCTTCTCCTTCTTGTTGTGAAGACTTTGCCTTATGCCTCTTGTGTTGCTTCAATTGTGCTCTRAGGCTGCAGTTAGATTTGGTCATCTCGTCAACCAACCATTGAAGGTTGTTTGCCTTTGCTTGGAGGACTAAATTATCATGATGAAGGTGTGTGTCTATTGTCTTCCTTTCTTCCAACTGTTGGAAGACCTGGAAATTCTCTTTTTGTAGCTTCTCAATGGCTGGGAAAGAATYAGTGATCTTAGAGGAAGGCTTATATCCTTTAAGGGATGTGGACAATCTATCATTCTTAGGATCTAGAGTAGGGATGGATGAAGTAGGAGTGATAGGGGATTTATAAGGAGAGGTAGGTTCTGATTTTGTCTTTCTTTGTGGCTCTAATCCATCCACARAAACTTCCCTAAGTATCTTGTGAGGGATCTCAAGATCGAAGGACACTTGGATAGGATCCAAAGTAGGCAAGGGTTTTGCGTAATGTTTTGTTCTTCTTCTCTGGGTACTCTTTCGAAAGGGTCCTTTACCAAGTCGATTGGATCCCCTCCTCTTTGTGTGTACTATGGGAAAGTCTTGTTGAATCACTTCTTGGATATTTTTAGGTGTGGGATCAAGAGAGATTGAAGGCATCAGGGGGTCAACAATATGCTTCTTTTGATCTTTACTCTTGGTCTTTTTAGTCGATGAGGAAGCAGGGATGTCAACAAGATTTTTGTACTCTTCTGGAAAAGAGATGGTTTGTGCAAGGGAGTTTGGATTTCTTGGAGAGTGGGGCTTGGATGGAGAGATAGTTCTTAGGCTAAGTGGATTTTTTTCGTCTTAATTTTCAAGAGAGGGTTTGCAAATTGATACATAAATTCATCCCAAGTTTTTCCCTATTTCTCTAATTTGGCTAGAACAAGGAGTTTGATCAAGCCATGGTGAAATATGTTGTTGTAGGGTTTCATTACATTCTTCCTCACGTGAGAGGACATCTTCTCGCAGATTTTCAGAAAATAGAAGGGGAAATTCAAAGGTTTGTTGAACTGAAAATGAGCTAGCAATCTGAAATGACAGACTTTGAAAGTGGAATATCTACCTTCGCATGTAGTCAACCTCATGATGATGATGACATGATTGATCAATTCCTCCTTTATCCATTCCATAGAATATCCTTTTGCACCTGAAATCTCCTGGAATTCGGGCTTAAAAACCCTGTTATAACTTGAGCGCAACAGTTGGCAGTTTTTGAACCATCTATCTCCCATTATTGGAATCTTTGTAGCTGCAACAATGGACTCTTCTGATACCTCAAATAAAAGAGACACCACGTGCATTGTTTTCCAATCAAAAATAAGGGGAAATTACATGGAGAGGCCATCATTGTGGCCCTGCAAGTTAGATAAAAATGGGCCCCAACCCACGCACAAAAACACCTCTATGTATTGTGCAAATTCAGGAATGGAAAAAATATTTGCATAGGAAGAGGGTTCATACCTCTTGGGCATTGTGGTAGAGGTGAAGACATGGACATAGAAGAAATTCACCAAGAGTGGGTGCAATCGAGACAAGGAATGGTGCGACTTGAGCATGGGCAGAGCGTAATTCAGACAAGGGAACGAAAGAAAGATGATGGGTGTGATTTCTTAACACAGGGCAAGGAAAATAGCAAGGGATAATTGGGATAATAGGTTACCCAACTCGTATTTGAATGCACCTATGGTGGAGTTGGTTGCACACATGTGCGCAAGAGATGCCATGTGTGGGCAATTTCAAATTCGGAGGCTCATTTTTGGGGGAAAATATAATGATGCGCAGATAGATCAATGCCCAAGTATTTTGACTTATATTTGATCATGAACATTTCTAAAGTTTTTTTCCTCACTCTTAATTTCCTACAACCAATTTAATTGAATGTCATTGATTCCTAGTTATCCTAGAATTTAGGACAGTTACTGGTGTGTAATTCATATGGCACCTCGTTCGACACCTCATACGACATTTCATACGGCACCTCATATGACACTTCATATGACACCTGTTTTTTAAATACATTTTCACCTCTTGTAATCAATAGCCTACAAATTTGAAATGTTTTTGACAATCACAGTGGTTAATGAGCAGAGGCATAATGCTCCCTTGTTGTTGATTTTTCCATCATGCTCACTCCATCCTCTTGCATATGACATATAATGTCAAACCTACAATGAACATGTTATAGCAAGCATAAAACATGTATTGTCAATCCTACAATGTACAGATTGTAATGAAAGATAAATCGATAAAGAGTGGTCTGTTAATTATATGTTCAGTAATTTATAGCACACAAGAGTTTAGCACTTCAAAAACAAAATGATTATTAATGTAATAACATGTATCATGGAAAAAATACAAAAATTCTTGCAAAGATTTATTTCTATAGGCAATGATCATTTGTCAGCTCATGAACCCCTCCCCCACACCTAAGTATTGTGACACCTCACAATCAAAAGTATAGGAAACGAGTTAGTTCCCCCAATAGCCAAAGATTTATAGTATGTCAAGTGTAAAGATGAATTTCACAGATTGGTTTGACGAGACAGTTAAGAGATGGCCCCACCTATAGGATAAGAGATCCTATATATAGATAAGAAGAGGTAGGCAAGAGAGTTTCAAGATAGTCTTGGAGTTATTTACCAATGGAAAGTTTATGGAGTTCATTAACCTTAGCTTAACCATACATACTTCATGTCAGATTTGTCTGCAAGTAATGTCGTACATTAGGATAAGTTTAAATTTATTATTTGTTTTTGTCATATTACCATCATCGCTAGCTAGAATGCCCTTCTGCCAACAAGCCTGTTCAGTACTCTAATGGGTTTACCTAGTCATACCACAGGCCAGTACCCGCTGCCAACAGACTTGTTCAGTATTTCGACGGGTTATCCTCTTACACCCTCAAAGATTGGACCTCCATCTTTTAAGATTTTAGTATAAGATTTCTTTGTGCAAGAAGATGGGGGGACAGCTCTGAAAAAAACTTTTTCTTTCCTTTTTCATTTGGGATGGTATTTATGTTAGAGGATGAATTTATGTTATATTACTTGGTGATTGTCCAGATGTAAGGGGTACTTAAGTGGACGTGACCTATCTAAATATATAATATAATGAAGCTATTTAGTGTGTAGTGGATGGTACCGTTGAGAAACAACAGAAATGTATCTCTAGGATCAAATCACTTTCTTCTTTTGTAATTATTGTGATGTTTCCATGACTAACCGCTAATTAGACCTCCTTGTTACTCTTTGATAAAGACACTTGACTCACTTACTCAAGTTTCTTGGAAAACCTGTACGAGAGACCTCTAGGCTTGATAGTTATGGTATCACTTCCTTATTCAATGGTGAAGAGTTTCGAGAGCAACTGCTTTAGAATTCTTTAAAAATGGGAATTTTTGCAAAAATATGGCTAATTATAGCAAGTCAATATTCATTTGATGCTTAGAGGTGAAATCATGAAGATGGATTATAGTTTTGCTTGTTTTATGAGAAAAAAATTGTATTTTCACAGGTTCTTCAACTTCCATCATACAAAAGTATTTTTTTTATTTAGAATTTCACTTTACAGTAAAAACAAAACTTGTAAAGAATTTTGTTATCTTTTCAATGACTATTTTTCAATTTTTTTTTATCACGATTTGATATGCTAATTTGACAATTGTTTAACAATATGTTCCTTAAACATGAAAGGAATGATAATTAGTTACTTTTTCCTACAGTAATGTATCTATTATTAAAATTATTTTTTTAATAAAATATATATACTGCAACAATCTACAGAGACTCTGTTTTATTATGACTATAATTTTGAATCTAACGGATGAATATTATAATTTCTAGAATTTTTTGAAGTTGACCAAGCTGAAAACATTGCAGATTTTAAACAAATGTTTTTCTACACATTGTATATATCTTAATATTTACTTAAAACTAAAATCTAAATATACCTTTTTGAAAAGAACAGTTTAAGGATTATGAATATATTTTTTTCTATATTTTTCACTGTATATATTTAGAGATACCGATATTTTATTTCACCGAATCATAATGTCTGCTGAAAATATTATGTAGTGATTTTTTCTTTTAAATTAAATAAAATTAGATAAAAATAAAGAAAATGAAAACAAATTATAGGAATTGAAAGTAGATTCAGTTTTGAAAATTCTACTGTCATTTTCAAAACCAAATTCTCTGTATTTGGAGGAGTCTGCAATCTCCGATGTTCAAGTAAGCTTGGGGAAATTTTCTGGTTTTTGTTTTCAGTCCCAACTTCATGTTTTTGGACGAAATAATCTTTCGGCCGAAAAATTATTATTTCGGTCAAAAGACTAAAATCTAACGAAAACCATAAAAAATGAATGGTTTCCAAGGTTTTCAGCTGAAAAACCTTCTTTCGATCGAAAGGTTGTTGAGCAAATTCCATCGGTCGAAAAAGACATGTCGTGTCGTTTCATTTCGTGCCAAATTGTATAAATAGGCTTTCGGTCGAACACATTTAACATAATTCATCGGATGGACAGACATATATGATCTCGGGGATAGGGATTTCAAACAATTTCTATTATTGATTGTAGTTGTATTATTTTTTTTCATTATTTCATCCGTCTATTCCATAGGCTTAATCGGAGGATCGATATCGATACATGGTTGTTTTCTAGAGCACCTAAACAAAGTTTCAAATCATATTTTTGGTTTTTGTTGAATAAGGTAAATGATGTTTGTTCAAGTTCTTATCGGAATAATAATTTATATGTTGAAAGATAAATGTTGAGCATTTTTTCAAGGTGAAGTCTTTGTTGAACATATCTTTTACAGATAACTATAAAAGTCATGGGAAACAAAAGTTTGCGGAAGTGAAAATTTAATCGCACTCGAGATGATACTCGCCAAATCGAACAAAGGAAAAAGCTTTATTGGAGAAAGAAACAAGAACATGCAAATATTGAAGAAAGAAACGAGGATAATGTCAATAGAGATTTTCAACAAGAAGAAGTTCAACCAGTTATGTATGCACATATGATGATCGAGCACACGACACACATTGGGACTGTATTAAGAAAGTACAGAATTCAAAGTAAAGAATTCAAATTTAAAATATTGTGAATGATATAATTGATCATAATTACAATTTGATGTTTTTCAAAAAACATAAATAGATTTGTCTCATAATGTCGAAGAAGACGTTGAAACCGAAATTGAAGAAGAAGACGAATCACCTATAGGTATGTACATAAATTTAGATAATACAACATGAATACTCAAGTATATATAATTTAGTGAATTTGTGTTCGGGTTATGTTTTTTAATATAAAATTTAAATTGAAATATGCAGAAGAATCTATCAAAGTTGATGTTGAAATAATTGAAAATGTTGACATTGACAAATTTGGGAAGAAAAAATCTAAGGATTATATAAGATATCGAACTAAGAATATGTATAATACTTTTTTCAAAGATGAATCAGTCAGTACAAACTCAACTTTTACTTTGTATAATGAGGTCAAGAAAGTTAAAAGAAGCTACATCATTATTGGGTATTCAAAAGTCAACAAAGGAAACAAAGGTGAAACATAATGTCTTTAACAATATAACTAGTGTATTAAAAGTTTTTAGAAAATCTCAAAAATAAGATGTTCATGTTGCACATAAAGCGATATAGACAAAGTTGTTTCATATAGCAATATAAAATATCGTTTGACATGACACATGGTAAAAATGATGGGAACGTTAGGAAAAAAAATGCATAAACATAAAAAAATTTGATTGCAAATAGATGTAAAAGATGAATTGGCTTGTTGGACAGTGATTTCTAGACAACCCTACAAAGATAGACTTGCAGAAAATGTTAAAGAATTGGCCTGTAATTGTTGGTTGGAATAATCTCGTGTTTCACCACATACAAGGGATGTGTTGCGATGAAGAATATCATGAAAACAATATGAAGAACATTCAAAACATATATTGCTAATGAAACAAATAGAGTTGTTCAATAAGTTCAAAGAAGAGAACAAATAAGTTAAAATTTCCATGAATACATTTGTTCAACAAAATCCATGGTTTGTTAGACCCATCATTGTTCGTGACACTTGTTGTTGTTGTTATCATGTGGAATTTGAGTTGTATTACGACACTTTTTTGGATTTTGGTAAACATTTATGGCGAGGTTCACCTTCTCCTTCCACATTCCGTGTTTTTATATCTGAAATTCTATGTGAAAGAGAAGATGATGATTTACTTTACAAGAAAAAATGTGTTGGTGGAAAGAAATGTGATCACTGTGGAAATGTAAGTTTGTTTCATTCAAAGTATCATATTGATATGAATGATCAATCGTTTTATAATATAAGAGTAAATTGGAAGAGATATGAATACATCAACAACATGATTGTACATTCTTCAAATGTTATTTCTAAAAGGATTGATTTGAAGGTAGATAAAATCTGTGTGACAGATTTTTTGAAGAAGTTTCAGGAAGAAATCTATAAATACACCAAGCATTCACATAGAGCTCGATGGCAAGATCTTCAGTTCAAACAATTCTGTGAAGTGTTTCCACCAAGGACAATTTTATCTGTAGTTGATTTTACAGAGAATTACACATTGGCTGCACAAAAATAAATACAGAGCGAATATTATCATTCTAATCAAGTCGTGATATTTTTTCACATTATATATAGACATGCTCAATGGAGTCTTGATAACATAGAAAGCACCAACGAAAATCGACATGTTATTAAAGAATATCACTTTTATATAAGTGATGATCGAGCACATGAGCACATGACACACATTATGTACAACATTGTTTGATAAATTCTATGATTCATTGAAAGAATATGAAGTCAGATTCGATCAACATTGGATATGGTTAGATGGGTGTGCAGGTCGGTTAAAATATTCATGATCATTCTATTGGTTATGTCGTCTTCATAAAAAATTAAACATTACACATTGTTGGAATTTTTTTGAGACTACTCATGGAAAAGGATAATAGAGCTGTAAACAATGTATACTATACCTGCGGTGGTAATTGACGATTGAAAAGAGTGAGGGATGGATTGACAACATGCCTGGTGTAACCAAGCCTAGACACATCAATAACGATAAATGTAAGATAGAGATAAAGAGAGTGTAAACCCTAATGTACATATAAAACTTATGCTTAAAATAAAATAGGGATGTTACCTGAGATTTTTGGAATGGGTAGCCATATTTCTGCTGGAAACTTTAAGAAAAACTTACAAACCCTCACCTGCATAGCAAGAGCAGAGCCAAAGGCTCTATGCCCCTTATATGAGAAATCATACAATGAGCTATGGTCAAGGAATGAACATGAATTTACGTGTTTCATTAAGAGATAACTAATGGTGCCAAGCCTAAACATAGTTGTGGTCGGTGGAGAATTAATGGTGCCAAGACTAAACATAGTCATAACCCAGGTTAACACCAGTTCATATTGATTACGACTCACATTCTGGAAGAGAGAGAGCTTAGTGGTGGCGTTAATATTTTAGTTGTCCGAGGAATATTTTAGTGGTGGCGGTGAACCCATGGAGGCAACTTTTGTTGTCCCAGGAATAGCGTATACAGATCTAGAACTATGTGATGATCGAGTCCGTTGATTATGTTAATGGATGATCACTCTGTGTGCATTAATTCCCAGAGTTTAATTATTTATAGTACTAGAAAGTCTAGTATACATGATAAGGCTATGGATTCGATCCATGAGTGTTTTATTAGCATGATATGGGTTTGAACAATCAAATATTTTCTTAAATACATGATTTATATATATAGATATCATAAGAACTATTGATTCAATATGCTTTTACCTAATATATATTTACCTATGTGGTAGACATTCCTTTCTTAAAGAGATATTAGAGTAAGATCTTGTGATTCTACTATAATTGCATTTGAAAACCATAATATACTTGAACATATAAGAGAATGATAGGTATTTACTTATAAAAATAGTAATGATGGCGACCATAACAATAGCATAAATAACGCAAGATGAAGCTTGATAAAGGAGACTTCGACCTCTTATCGTGGGGTGATGACATTTATTAATGAGTAGTAAAGAGCTCTTGAATAATTTAGAAATGACAAATTTAACAAAAACAATTGTAAATAATTATACTTTTGGTTTTGGGATAAAAATAAATTTGACTCTTTTCACTCTCCTCATTAGATAGTATACATCCAAAATAATTTTATAACTTATAATCTCAAAATGAAGAGCAATACACCCTATCCTATCGTCTTCATAGAAGCAAGTATTTCCTCTATTGAGAGCATTTCTATTATTAGATACCTAATGTACAAGAACAAGATAAACAACATGGATGACAAGAGGCTCCTCAAAATTTCTTTAATCCAAAACTACTAGTGGCTCAAGACTGGATGGAATAAAAATGTCAAATCTTTGCTAAATCATTGGGGAATACAAGAAGCCGTCATGGAAATAATATAGATAATATTACAAATATTATCACCTCTAAATTTAAGAAGAATATGTGGTGTGATAAAGAAATAGTGTATAAAAGGAAATTAAGATACTACAAAGAGGTGGTCAACCCTAATTTAGAAGATTAAAATTACCTCCAGTTTTGAATAGTGCAAAGAAGAAAATCAATATTTCTAAAATAAGAACGAACTCTCATTAGTTACACACCATGGACAAGAACCATGGGATGAGAGAATATCTCAGTTTTGTGACACTAAGCTGGTAGAAGATGAAAAACACTTCCTCCTTACTATACCCATATTACATCACAATTTAAAAATATCTGCCACATTATGGACCTTCCTAAGCTTCTAAGCCATCAAAACTGTGATGATCTTGAAATACTTCTCTAATGCTTTTTGAAAATACTTTTACCTTTTTAAGGTTTGATAAAACAATTGATCTAAGTGGAAATTAATCATCATCTTAATAATATATTAAGTTAAAATATAAATTATTATAATCATATATCTAATATAAAATATAAAATTATTATAATAAAAAGTTAAAATATAATTAAAAATATTATAAAAATTTTTAACTTTTATAGTTTATTATTTATTATTATTTGATTTTGGTTATAAATATTCTTATCATATTACAATTTCATTAATTTGAAGGATTTTTATTAAATTTTACATATAAATAGTCAATTACCTTTTCCAAATCTATGTTGATTATAAAAATTTATATTCAAACTTCATATTTTTCAATAATACCTTTTAAATGTTACTTGTCTCATACTATAAATATACTTCTCTACTCTTTTGAATGGGAATAATACTTGTCTTTGGTTTTGAAAGATAATATTACTTCTCTATAGTTTCTCTCTGTTTGTCTGGAATTATTTTTGGCTTCTTCCACTGCTTGAGCAATTGGACATGTGAAATGAGGTGAGTCACTCTTTATTTTGATTCAATTTTAATTTAAAATATATTTATAATCTATTAAGGTAAAGAGATTTAAATATATTTTATTTGTTTTTATTTTAATTTCCATAAGTAAAAGTTGATTTCAGAGATAATAATTAATATCATTATTATCAATTAAAAAAAATATTTTCCATCTTTCAATTCAATCCAAAATAATAATTGTTACATTTTTTTCTCTTCTTTTCAATATGAACACTCTACCACCTATTCCAAAAACTCGTGCTAACAAGGGGAGGCCCCCCAAAATCACACTAGGGATCATTTACTATTATAAGAAATCAGTAGAAAAAAGGAGAGAAGAGAGATATCCGAAAATCCAAATAGAGTTAGAATCATTAGAAAAAAAAGAGTGAAGAAAGAGACCTAAAACTCCAAATAGAGTTATAGGCAATGATTGATAAAAAAATTAAAGATACCATTCAAACTCAAATAGAGGATAGATTCTTAGGGTTCAAGAGTGAATAATAGACAATGAAGGATAGGATTCAAGAAATGAAAAAACATAAACAATCAAACCACGGAGAGGTTGAAGAAAATTGCAACTTGAGAGATAGGATTAAAGAGCTAGAAGAAAAACTGACCAACAATTTGACCCTCAGTAATATTGAAAACAAATTGGATATCAAATCCATCAAAGAGGAAATGAATAAGCTAATCAAATTGGACCATGATCCTAACAAAGAGGAAATGAATAAGCTAATTGAACTCGACCATGAGCGTAACAAAAGATCCCTGAACCTCATCTTTTTTGGTATAAAGGAAAAATAAGAGGAGGATACACTAGAAATAGTAAAAGAAGAATTAAATAATAAATCACAAATTGATACAACTTGCCTCATAGAAGCAAAGAGGCTCGGAAAAATAATTTATCACAAAGATAGGTTGATGTAAATTGTAATGATCATAGATATAACATACTTAGTAAGTCTTCGAGCTTAAAAGGGTCAAGAATATTTATAAATGAAGACATCATTGCTGAAGACCAAGTTGAATTAAGGAAGGAAGTTCAAAAGGTAAAAGAAGCGAGGAAAGAAGAAAAATGGCCAATAATTAGAAATCGAAAACCTATTGTTAGGGATAGAGACCAGAAAGATAATGATAAATGGGAATTTGGGACACTCGAGATGTTTTTTTGGAACTCTTGTGGCTTTCCATGGCACAAAGGTCCTATGATAAGTTGGATCCTGAGTGATATTGATATTATTTGTCTAGTTGAAACTTGGGAGCATGAGGATTCTAAGGTTCCCAACATGGAAGGATTTGTCTTATGGTTTTCATGGATCAAAAAATCTCACCGTAGATGGATACGAGGCATAGATTTTTATATTTGAAAGAGCATTTCTCCTCACATTAAATGCCATAATATTCACCCTCTCAATCAATGCATTTGGATAGAAATTTCAGACAACAATTGTAAGAAATGTATATAGCAATTTTCTATTTTGCACCTATTAATTCTACTTTTTAGAAGAAAAATAATCTATTTAACAATTGTCCCTATAATAATTCAGAACAAGATATTTGTATTTTGAAAAATGAAGGTAATATCCTCCTGCTAGGAGACTTTTGTAACATCCCTCTCTTGTGTGCATTGAGCGGACTTATCCTTTGAGGACACTTGTGTGCAAGTGATCAGGGTCATTATACTATTGGTTGTTTTGATTATGATTATGAGATAGTGTGGATTTGATGATATATTATTTTGTTGTATTTACATCAACATGTGCTATCGATTGGGTTCTCTTGAGTGTGCAAGACTCTAGATGTTAGAGGATGTTGAGGCATCAATGAAACTTGTTGGACTTTGGATTGAGTCAGGGAGTGGATCATTAGAGTTTGAATATTGTTGATGTGACATATGTATGTATGATTATATATTATGATGTTGACTGTTATCACTTACATTTTTCATGGATGGATGCATGCTCACGATATCTTGCCAACGAGACTCGCATTTGGAGTAAAGCGGTCATGCACGACAATGAGAGACATTGAGGGAGAGGTGTGGAAGCAGCCTTGCCACAGTGTACTAGCACTCTCGCCATTGCTCAAACTGTAGGTTAATGATTATCTAGTTCGAGAATATACACGATGGCATGAGGGAATATTGTGACAATCACTCACGATGTTCTCAGGGGTGCGCAATAAGTAGGGTCTTTATTCCTTAGAGGCCCTTAGTCTTCCACAAGATCACCTAATAGAGTATTGACTTCAGGGGTTTGATGTCTACGAAATTCATTCAAGAGGTGAGTGGCACCCTTGGAGCACATAGTGTGTCTTGAAGGGCATGCCACACAAATAAAACAGAAAGAGACGAGTGGCACCCTTGGATCACGTAGTGCATCTTGAAGGGCATGTTGTACAAATATAAAAGAAAGAGGCAAGTGGCACCCTTGGACCACGTAGTGCGTCTTGAAGGGCACGTCGTAGTTTTAACTCGGTTAAGTTAATAAAACTAGCACCTAGAAAACTAGGCCTCCTTAGGACCTGGTTGTCCTTAAAATGAATGATGTGATGAGTAAAGTTTAATAACAAATTTTCCCTTAAGAACTGTCCCCAAGCCTAGTAAATTTAAAACCTAGGTCTGAGTAGAACCTTTGAACAAAAAAAAACTAATTAGACATATAATAAGAAGGGGGTAAAAAAAATTCAAGATTTGTTAATTAAAGTAAGAAAATTATTGACGGTTTAATTATAAAATGGGGGTAAATGGTTGTTTGTCTAAACTTGCTAATTCTGAACTTAGTTAAAAAAGGGGGGAAACTTAAAGAACAGGGGGAATGTCTAACTTAGTAAGGAATCTAGCCCTTAGAACTTTCTATTTATTAACTCAACTAGGATTTAAGAAAGGCGTAGGTCATTTAAGAAATGTAAGGGAACAAAGGGACATCGATGAATGTTTTTAGGAACGCTTTTAGGTGGGTGAGGGAAATAGGAATATTTAATTAATTAATAAATTGATTTTCTTGTGCAACTAGGGGATCAGGCGACACATGTATGGGAGAGGTTTTTCCTAATTAAATAAATTAAAAGGAATCTAATGAGGGTTTGGGAAACTAATCACTTGAAAAATCTATAAAAAGGATGGCAGAGGAGGAGTATGGATCACATCTGGTTTGCGTAAGGTTATGCTGTCATAATTTCATCTTGACTGAATTTTCTCTTGTGGGAGTTGGGATACCCATATCGGGTAACGAGTGGTAGCTCAACCTTGCGAGGCAAGTTGGGAAGCTACCATTCTCTAGTATTGTGTGTGTGGCCCCTTTGCTAGTTCAGGGGCTTAGGGGGAAGAATATTACCCCTAACGTTGGCTGGGAGGTACTGGTGAGGTCTCAGTGGTTCACAAGACAGAGCAGGATGGAGTGCGAGCACAGGACAGAAGCATCAAAACATTCTCTTTCTCTCACGGTACACACATCTAAATTTCGTAGTTTTTATTTACCCCTAACATTGGCTGGGATGTACCGATGAGGTCTCAGTGGTTGTCAAGACAGAGAAGGATGGAGTGCGAGCGTAGAAAAGAAGCATCAGAACATTCTCCTTCGCTCACGGTACACACATCTAAATTTCATAGCTTTTATTTAATTGATTACATGGTGATTTACATCTTTATCGTATGGATTTATAGTTTCTCGCTTTCTGTTCCATTGTTTTGTATGGGTTTACGATTTTCCTGAGAGAGACTTCATCCTTCTTTGTTTATGGTCCGTATTACACATAGAGCGCTCCTTGATTATCTATCTGTAGTCCACTTTCTGGTAGTGCTGCAACCATCATTTAATCAAGTTGTCTTCTTTATTTCTTATATTCTGGTGGCGCAATGATAGTTGCGCCTGTCTATATATTTCTTGTGTTTTTAATCCTTTAGGTGACTCTATGTGGAAATCCTTTGATATGATCTGCCCGTATTCAAGTCTTAAGTTATTTAATATTTTTGTGATTTAACCTGGGCATTGAACGCTTCCATACCTGGAAGTGATTTTTTTATAAAACCCCTAAAATTTAAATTATTGTTGGGTAGCGAACACATTCTTACCTGGAAGCGAGTGTGTTAGTTAAACCTGTGATTGTGTTTTATAATCGATTAACTATGTTTTAATGCTGGGCTAATTTTGTTTTTATAATCTTTTATTTGTGTTTTAATGCTGGGAAAATTTTAGATTTTTTTTTAATCCTTTAACCGTGTTTAAATGTTTGGAAAAACTTGTTTTATAATCTTTTAAATTGCATTTGAGGGTAGTTGCAGTTTCTTGTTTATTCTCTAAATTTCTGAGCCAATTTCTTTTATCGTGAATGCCCATTTGGACAGTTGGAAATTCTAATATCATCAATCCCGCAACTCTAAGCAATGGGAAACTGAAATTATCTCTATAATCAATTGTAGGTAAGGTCTTCTCGAAGAATTCTTAATTTCTGTCAACAGGCGAATTTCAATTACTGTCAGTAATTATTTATATTCTCAAATAGAGTATGTGTTTTACATATTTTCATTTATTTTAAAACCTAACCTACATAACATTAAATCTGAGTGATTATTGCTCACCTACTAAAAGCTATCTCACCATGCTTGTCGTCTTTGTTCTATGGATTCTTGTTGACTTGGATCCATCCAACTATTGCATTAATCGAAGTCGCCACTATTGCATTAAATCTATAGTGATTATTTAGCGTTGAGATTATATATATATATACGTACACTAATCCCAAGAAATTGGATGTTATATTTATTAAACCTATATCTAGATTGAATGTCTTGGGTAAGAAAGGGTGACTACAAAGCTTCACCACTACAAGGTACCTTTTATGTTACTTTTATAGTTAAACTTGTAGCGATTCCTCAATCTCTTTTACAACTACTGTGGCGATTCCTCGATCTCTTCTACAGAATAAGATTGTTTAATTTATGTAAACTAACTCCATTTAAAGGTTATGTAATAGATTATATATGTAAACTAAACATTTCAACTGTAGCATCTTCAGTTTAGTGCCTCCCATGGTTTTTGTAAACTAAACGTTTATGATTTTATGCCATTAAAGTCAAGCCATCGTTTATATATTCAACGCAACATTAAGGGTTTCCAGATTGGAAACGTGAATAGACTTATTAATTATTAAATGGAATTCCTGAGTTTGGCAAGTGGTCGCGTCCCTGGACTCTATTTCACCTATTTTTGTGCTTAACAGTCATTCGTTGCAGCACAACGATTTGTCCTTGGAGTGAGTGGTTTTCCAGGTGTTGATTTCTCCTTTTGGCAGCGAATAACACAACGATTTTTGTTTATTACTACACAAAATTTGTATTGTTATCTGAATTCTAATTATTAATGCACAGGGATTTTAATTCTATCTAAATTTTAAATTAAATAATACATAGAGATTTATTTACACTCTATATATTTAGAGTGAAAATAACACAACGAATTCTACTCTTATCACACAGATAATTTTTACTTCTGTATTTTCAGACTATTTTTGGATTATGGTAGCTAGAATATGGTCGGGGGTCTATTATGTAAGTTAACATATCAAATTATATATTATGAAATTGTATCATCACCAACCTTGTCAATAACCCTTGATGTCATTTTTATAATTCTACAAAAGATTTATATAAGTTATTACTGTTTTATTGCCTACAAAATTGTTTCTAGGAAAAGCAATTTCTATAGAATCCTTTCAAGGAAATTAGATATTTACAGGTGTGCGATACAATGATAGCAACTAACCTAAAAAATGTGATTTGACAAAGTGATGCACATTTCTATGTGTTGATATTGTGGGTGTGAATCAATTTACAAAGTAGAGATCCTTAACATAACTAATTTGATTCAACAAGACATACACTTTGTTATGTTTGGTACTAGGGATGTAATTTGATATGTAAGTAGTGATTCAATATATAGCTCTTGGAGTATTTCCAAGATTTTATAAGATGTTTTAAATGAAACTACATTATTTTAGATGTTATTCAATTTTGTATTATGTTGCTTTCAATGAACAAGTTATTTGGTATATTAGGACCATTGATAGTTTAAGTTGGTACCTTGACGCGTTGGTTGTGTTTGTTAAAGGTTTAGATTTGAATGCGCTCAGGATTCTTGTGTGCTCGTCTCACGATGGAAACATGATTGCTTGAGTTTGGATCATTGCGCACATTGATCAATAGCGCATATGAAACATATCTTAGGATCATGTGCCTCCCGATGTGGATGATGTTGTTGTATTTATGGTTGTACTCATTTTTGTAAATTTTATTGTGATTGTCTCTCACTCACCAGGAAGGTTCTAGTGACTGGTCGTCAAAGTTGTTGTGTTTGGATTGATTGATATTGTCTTTCAGCTTATTAGGTGTGATCTTGCATGTGCCGGGTGGGATGTAGAGAAGTCCTTGTTCCTCAGAACAATTGCCAGCCTTGAGACCTTAAATGGTCAAAATCGACAGGAACCTAGGCTTGAGAAATGCTTATGTGTCCTGGAGGTCCTAACCTTGCATGGTAGGACGAGAGGGTAGTCATTTTTATTTGTCTAATTGATTTTCATATTTTTCATCCAGCTGCATGATGTGCTAGTATGTTGGGTTATTAAGTTGTCTGTTGCCTGACTTGTGTGCATTGTGTTCATCGTCTAGTTGCATTGATTGACTGTTGTTGTTGTTACTTCATTCTAAATAGAAAACAAAAATTGCACTTTTTATGCATAGCATGTTGTTGTAACGACAGGGGTTGTTACAACTTTAATGCTAGGACTGCAACTAAACAAGCTACTCTTTTAAGTATTGATTCCAACCATAATCATTTACGGCTACAATAGGAAATTTTTTTGTATATAATAGCTACAAAATAGGCTCTAAAGACCTAATTGGTAATTTGTTTAGCACTGATTTGGTCAAGCTCTGCAACTCTCAAGACCTAAAAATTTTCAATCGAGTAATGTAATGTCCAAACACCAACAACACAACTTGTATTCATGGGCTAGGTAGTAGTGTTGTATATTATGTGATATATTGTATCTATGTTTCCAACTAAATAACAACTTTTGACCTTTTAAATGACCATGATCTTGACTCTGATCATAAACATTTAACCCTAAATCTAAACTTTTCCATGCATAAGAGCACCATTGAACAAAATTTTGATAATCAAACGAATTTGCGCTTTGACAAAATTAAAATTAACATTTTCTTAAAATATTTAAATAGTAAATTAAATATCCTAACTTATAAGGACAACATTGAAGCACTCTCTCATAATTTTACAACTACCCTTTCCAATTCTATTAACAAGTTCTCTTTCCAGGTGTCCTCTAAAAAGAATAATAGAACAACCAACACTTGGTACGATAAATAATGTATAATTGCTAGGAAATCCATTAGGAATGCTTCTAATGAGTCCTTAAAACTTGATAAGATCAATACGTAGAAAGCCCTAATTAAAAGGAAAAAATGCACTATATCAATAAAAGGAAAGAGAAACTTTCACAACTTATAATTTGGATCCTAAGAAGTTCTAGAGTCAAATTCTAAACCGCAATACTAAAGAAAATAATAGGATTCCCTTAAGGGACTTGAATTCCTAACTTAAAAGTCTTTACGAGTTCCCTAATGCCATGGACACCATTCCTATTGTCCCTAAAAAGGAAGAAGTTTTTTCTTTAGATGACATAGAGTTTGGGGTTAAGTGACTTTAAAATAGGAAAGCTAAGGACATTGAAGGCTACCAAGCTGAAATTTTTAAAATTAGAAGGTCAATCCTTATCTCTCACATACAGAAGCTCTTCAATTTAGGAGTCAAGCAGGGCTTCCCTAAACCTTAGACACAAAACCTCATTGTTCCTATTTTTAAAAATAGGGATAGAAACATTATGTTAAGAACCAAATATCAATATAACATAGAAAAACCTCAGAATAAGTACTCCCTCTACTTATATGACCATTATTGTTAGCTCGATTTTAGCCAAGATTTATGGAATTATTTTGGAAAAGAAGATTAGCCTTTTGCTAGAAAGTCATGGGGAAGATATCATTCAACTGTGGAACATCTTATTACTTTTAGAATGATTGCAGAGGAGTTTCATAATACTAAAACCAATCTTTTTTGTTGTCTTACTGAGTTTAGAAAATCTTTTGACATGGTTCCTAGGAATAACCTTTGGAATAGGTTGGAAGAGATAAAAGTGCCCCTCGAGTTGAGGGTTGTTGCAACAAGGATGTATGAGAAATTTATTGCTAAGTTTAAAAACACTTAGGGCTAGTCAAAAGAGATTAGCTGCAATATATGATTCAAACAAGGTCATCCATTGTCCCCTACCCTTTTTGGCATATACATTGACAAGATAGAAGATTGCTCAAAAAAAGAAGCTATAGTCATCAATATTCTTCTTTATGCCGATGATATCATTGTTATGGAAAGGAGTCACCATGATCTTGAAAGCCAACTAACAATCCTCAAGGATTTTTGTTCCAATATGGGTATGATTGTTAATACAGATAAGACTAAGGTCGTGATTATTAAATACAATAAGATTTGTTATGATACCTTCGTATATAACAACAAAAACTTGGAGGAAGTGACTTCATACATATATCTTGGAATCGATATTCACCACAAACTCAATTGGAATTACAACATTGAGAAAAGGATTATTGGGGGGTGAAAAGCTTATTATGGGCATGAAAAAAAATGTAAATCAGTTGATCTTTGGAGTTGGGATAAGAAAAAACTCCTCTTTGAGACTCTTGTTACACCTAATATTCTTTATGGATGTGAAGTATGGGGGTGTAGTATCTCTCCTGAATCCTAGGGAAAGATAGAACAAATACAAAATAAATTTATAACCTATAATCTCAAAATTTAAGGAAATACACCCTATCCCATCCTCCTCTTAGAAACAAGCCTCTCCCCCATTGAGATCATGGCTATCACTGGTTACCTAATGTATAAGAACAAGTTAAACAACATGGAAGACAAGAGGCTTCCTAAAATTTCTTCAAAATCGAGTCATAACCACCATCGACTCAAGTGAGAATGGCATAAAAATGCCCCGTCTTGGCTAGACTATTGGGGAATCATGGAAGACACCATTTTACAGAATAAATATACTATTAAAAAAAACGTCAAATCAAAATTTAAGGACAAAATGTGGTGTGATAAAGAGTTAGAGGAAAAAAGAAAATAAGGTATTATAAAGATGTAAACAACCCTAATCTAGAAGATCAAAATTATCTATCTATTTTTCCAAGTTTAAAGAGAAAAATAAGCATTGCTAAGAACAAAACAAATTCTCACGAGCTCCATAGTGAAAGTGGGTGTTGATCAATTCCTAAAAAGCTATGGGATGAAAGAGTGTGTCACCTTTGTGACATTAAGAAGGTTGAAGATGAAAAACACTTTCTCTTCAATTGTCTAGCCTATACCCAAATTAGATCTCATTTTCAAAATATTTGTCACACTACCAACCTTCCTAACCTCTTAACTCAACAAAAGTATGGTGATATTGGAAAGCTTCTCTTAATATTTTTCTAGCAAAGAAATAAACTTACCCTTTTAAGGTCAGATATTTTTCTGTCTTAGTGGATGTTAATCATCATCATCATATAAAATGACTTTTAAAATATATATATATATATATATATAATTATTATAATAATATATTTAATTTAAAATATAAAATTATTATAATAATAAATTAAAATATAATTAAATATTATAAAATATTTTAAGTTTTATAATTTATAATTATTTGATTTTGATTATAAATATGTTTACCATATTACAATTTCATTAATTTGAAATGATTATTAAAACAATTTACATATAAACAGCCAATCACCTTTTTCATTATTTTAAGCAACCTTTAAAACACACTTTAAGAAGCATTTAAAGTGAATGAAATTTGTTATTAGAGAATGTCCATCATTAAGCCGATATGTGATGTATTTCGTTTTTTTTATTTCATAATTCTATTTTTATTTTGCTAACATGTGATTGCCACGTAGAGAAATACCGTGGGCGAATTAGCCGTTAGAGAAGGGAATCAGGTCTTTTTTATTTTCTTAAATTATATGATGGTTTTCAATACACTTGCTTTTTGAATTTGAATTGTTTGGTTTTGCAAATTTGAACGTTGTACTCGTTTGTCGAATTTGAATCGTTGGCTTTTGAAAATTCGAACGTTGTATTCTTTTGTCGAATTTGAATCTTTGGCTTTTGCAAATTTGAACGTTGGATTTTTTCGTTATTTATTGAGGGTAGACGACATCTGCATTTCCTTTCATTTCAATTGCATTTCTGTAACGTTTCGGTACACAAATCTTCATGGCCTCTTGAGAGTTCCAACCGTCCTCAGTTAGGATGGTTGAAACCATGGAAGATGCCCACGATTTTCTGAGAGCGAACAATGAACAAAGTGATGTTCATGTCATTTTTTTCTGTCTTCTTTGTCAGATCAAACTATAGGTAATTAACATTATTGAGCTAAGCCTATTTTCTTAGATTTGTTAGATTTATTTTTTTAGAGAGGGTTAGTTCGACAATGATTGTTCTGCAACTGTGAGGCAAGCCTTTATTCTTATATTTCTCTTTTAAGTCTTTTAGAGTTATCTTGAGAATGACTATTCTGAAACCGTGCGTCTGCTTCTGATTTTGCAGGGTAATTTTGTGCAACAACTTCTTGGCTAAAAGTTGGTTTGGGGAGTAAGGCAATTTTTTTGGGTGTTGCCTTATTTATGCTTACTAGATACCATCTTATTTGGATATCCGGACAGGGGTTTAGCCTGGTTCAAATCGGAGGGCTCAAAATCTTTGGTATGTTTTTTAATTAACCAAAGGATTGTCCACCATTCTTACAAACTGTTGTAAGTATTTTAATGGAATTTACTCATAATATATATAAATCTGCGCCTTCCCTTTCTCTTGGATTTTTCTGTTATAGATGATAAAAAAACTGTATGTATTTTTCAAACTGGAGAGGTACGGTCTCTTGGATTTTTCCATTATAGACCAGATGGTCTATCAATGGGATTCACTTAATTTTATTTACCAGGAGAATGCCCAAGTCTTCATTATTGTATGTTGGTGTCAATTTGGGACGTGATATATAGGAACTGCCTGCTGAAAGTCCAACAATCCAGATGCATTCATACTACTCTTCTTGTTTTCTACTCTATTTTCTAATACAAAATAGAGAATCCCTTCCCAACACATACTCATTAAACAGGCGGATTGGAATAAGATTCGAAAACTTATCCTCTAAAGAGGGAGGGGAATATGAGCGGTTTTCCCAAGTTCTGGTACGATCAATTGATAGGTCTTAGGCTCGCTATTTACAGATAATATTACTTTACATTATTAGAAGATTTAGGATTGTGTTATGATTAGAATTTATGTCCCACATCATTGATGATTATATTTTATATTTCAGTAAGAATAATACACTTCCATTTTTTTAAAGTATTTTATCATTTATGTTTTGAATTAAAAGTGTATGAACTTTGAATAATTGATCATATCCCATTTATATTTTTAATATTTTATCATTTAACTCCATAGAAATGTTTATGATTTAATTTTGAATATTTTACTTATATTTTGAATATTTTATCATTTAACTACATAGTAGTGTTTATGATTTAACTTTTAATATTTTACCAAATTTGAGATGCAATCTCATTTATATTTCGAATATTTTGTCAATCCAATTTATATTTCGAATATTATGTCATTAAGCATAACTTTGTCAATCCAATTTATATTTCGAATATTATGTCATTAAGCATAACTTGCTTAATTGTGTTTATGATTTTATTATTATTATGTTATTGGTTAATGTTGGTATTTTTTGAAGTAAAAGTGTTTATAAGTATGGTATTTATTTTAAAATGCAATGTTTGTAAATATAGCTAGTTGTAATATAGAATAATAGTGTTTGAGATTTTTAAATATTATTATATAAGTGAAATAATTTATTAATATTATTTTTTTAAATTTATTAATATTATTTGATTGTAATGTAATTTTTTCTTTATAAAATAAAGGGAATCACTTTATTTTTTACAAAAGGCAGGGACTACATTATAGGTAGGCACCTACTCTTCACTAGTTTTTATTTTTACAAATATATTATAATATTATAGAACAATTGACATTAATTATATTTAGATTTGTGTTTATCTTAGTGTATGTTTTTCTTTGTGTTTTTATCTATATATCATTTGAATTTGATTGAAAGCTTTATTAGTAGTTTTAAAAAGTTTAATCCCTATTAATATATATTATATGTATTACATTACATATGTTATATGGAGGGGGACATTAATAGGAAAAGTGTATTATAATAATACACTTTTCCTATTAATGCTATTAATATATATTATATGCATTACATTACATATGTTATATGGAGGGGGCATTAATAGGAAAATACACTTTTCCTATTAATGTCCTACCTTCCCTCCCTCTATAACATATTAGATATGTATTACATATAACATAGGTAACTTTAAAAAATTTAATGAGTGTTAGTGGTCCAAGTAACTTTACAAAACCATTTTATATTTTTTTATAATATTTTTTAAGAAAATAAATACTTTTTATAAAATAATAAAAACATCAAACACTCGACCACATTCAAGAAGTTGTTAAGAAAATTGAAACGTTACTATGATGTTACTCTAATTTATTTTTCAAAAGGTTTCATTATGAACCGAGATGTTATATGTCACTGCCGGTCTTGAGGTTTTAGGATCGAAAGCATCTGCTTTGGCAATTACAATAAATTAATGACCAACTTTTTGCATGACCAAAATTAATGACAGAAAAAATTCGGTAAATTCTCCAACAGAAGAGGAAGCCAAATTTAGAGGCTCGCTTTCCCACTTATTTTAAAGAGCAGAAATATGTCCTCAATAACACAGAAAAAAAAAAAAAAGCCTACGTGGATCATACTTGGCAACTGCTCTGCCCACAGTATGGAAAAGCCGCCATGCATATGCTTGTGATTTGTTAATTTAAAAAATAATAATAAGTGGCCGTATTTTGATGGCCATTACTAACCATTTGTTGATAACGCTGGCCAATAAAGTTCAAATGCAGTTTTCAGTGAATTAATGACGTGAATTAAAACAAAATTAAAAATAATGAAATTCCACGCAGGCCACCAGAATACCCATAGGCATGAGCGAACTGTAAGCAAATCGAATCCCATTCTGAATAGCCCGCCAACTGAATGCTTTCAGTATCCTGTTGCAGGGCAGCAGCCTACTCATACTATGTTTGCTTCCAATCGCAGAATTTCTCGCAATTTTGAGTTGCAGAGAGTGGACCTATCAAATAATCAGCCTCACTTTCAGGGAGGCCATCAGAATGCCCATCAGAATGAGCAAACTGTAAACAAATCGAATCCTATTCTAAATAGCCCCCAAACTGACTGGATAGGGCAGTAGCCTACTCATGCTATGTTTGCTTCCAATCGCAGACTTTCTCACAATTTTGAGTTTCAGAGAGTGGACCTATCAAATTATCAGCCTCACTTTCAGCAGTTGCCACTCAAATTGGTATCGAGCTCTTTTTCTTCCATGAAAAGGGCTAGAAATGACATTGAATTGGACTTGATCGTATTGTCTTCTGTGAAAAGGGAAGGAAATGACATCGAATTGGGGTCGAGCTCTTTAGCTTCTGTGAAAAGTGCGCGCAACGAAGATCCTCAACACCACAATACAACGCCTGGTCGTATGGTTAACCTTATTACAGAAGATGTGCAGCTGGACTTGTCTTTGCATCTTTGAGGCATTGAAAAATTTATATTCTTTGACTGTATTTTGAAACATTGTCACTAGCTACTTTCATTTCAAATTTTGAGCTCGCATTCCATTACCCAGACTGGCCATGAAATTTTTACATATTCTTTTATAGCCATGAAATCTGTACATATTCTTTTATATCGTATTAAAATCTATACATATTCTTTTATATCGTATTATCTGCTCTGCTCTATATGCTTAAAATGAGAAATTAAATGGTGGTCAAAACATATATATCTCTTAGGATTTGCAATGAAAGATAAAGAAAAGATCCAATGTCAAGAAAACTGA
This sequence comes from Picea mariana, assembly GCA_032191745.1. NCBI lineage: Eukaryota > Viridiplantae > Streptophyta > Pinopsida > Pinales > Pinaceae > Picea > Picea mariana. The sequence goes on from JASDQU010106410.1 coordinate 66,297, forward strand.
AGGCCTCATGTATTGAGTCTGGCAGAATATCATATGATATTACTGATATAATTTAAGATTGTAAGTATATGAATTTTTCTATTATTTGATTTTAATCAGTTTAGATTGTAAGTATATGAATTTTTCTATTATTTGATTTTAATCAGTTTAGATTTATTTAAACCTGTAATCTATTAAGTAATAAGAGTTATTAAATTTCTAGAAGTTTAAACATTTAATCTTTTCTTAAGTTTTGGATTTTAAAAGAGGTTTGCATTTAGCGAAATTTCATCTTTCTAGGTTTTTGATAGATTCAAGATTAAGATAGATCTACACTGGTTTTATAAATATAAGATTCATCATCATGGAATTGTAAATAATATGAGAATAATAATCTTCATTTTTTTATATTCATTTTTTAGCTGTAAAATTTATTGTTATTATTTATTGTATCAAGAACACCTAAATACATTCTACAATCTAATATTAAAGCAATTGTAACATTCATCTCATATTTTCCTAGAATATCTTTGAAATATATATATATATATATATATATATATATCTTAAAATATTTTAAGCATCTAGAGATTTGCATCTTAATTTTTTTATTTTTTTTTACATGTTTAATTGATTCAAAGTTACATTGGTATAATAACATACATTTATATCACTCATTTTGAGATATCTTTACATTACAACAAATAGATTGTTTAACTACTTTTAATTAACTTATGTTAAAAGTGAGAAATGTATAACATTAGTTTATAGAGTAATAGATTTATATGAGCCTCACGCTTAAACTTTTATGTTGATATGTTTTTTTTAACATATTAACTAATTCATATGTGTTTTACTTCAAAATGTTTTTTCATTGTTTATATAGGACCATAGATTGCTATGAACCTCTAGATTAAAGTTGAATTTTTATATATATTTTTTTTAATATATTAAATTTCACAAACATTTATGTTTTATTTATAGCTTTATTTGTATATTCTTTTCATCCTCAAGTTTAAATAAGTCATATCCCAGGTGTAGGACAGTCGGTGACGGAGTATTTCCTCTTTGTGGCTCTGTGATGTTAAAGTCGTCGGCTCGAAACCTTCGGGGACAAAAAATCTAGCCACGTTAAGGGTTGGTGTGGATCAGGCCGCGTGCGATCCCCAGGTGATTTTGATGGCTTAGATGCCCCTCACTCGCAGTTTCTTAGCCACAGGTTAGTCCCACATGTCATGGACAAACTAACAAACAAAAAAAAAGTTTAAATATGTCATTTCCTTAAGTTTAAGAAGATTTCTTTATATAGATTCATCTTAGTCTCAAATTTAAACTTTAATTTTGATATGTATTTTTTGTAACCTATTTCAATTTTGATATAAGTTTATAGTTTCTTACATATATTCATTTTATTTTAGCTTTAATCTTAAAATTGAATGTACATATGTATTTTCTTCAACATATTTAAAGTTTAGATATATTTATGTTTAATTTATGGTTTTAAAAAAAAATATTTTAAAGTATTTTTTAAATTAAATTATTATTTTTTATAAATTAAATAAATTTCAAAATGTATTTTACTTATTTTATCAATAAGGGTTATATGTAAATTTATTTCAAAAATAGATTTTAAGGGAGTTTTGGCAATTAGGGTTTTTTATTTGTAGTTTCTTATATATGATTTCCTATATATTTTTTGGTCACCTCTATTGAGTGGGAGCCATCATGTCCACCATGATCAAAGGATTGTTTCCTCTATTTCCTCCTTCAATGATGTTTTTTTGTAGTTTCCAAGTTTCCAAAGTCATGATTTCACTAAAATGTCAAAGCTAGGATATTTGTAGCCTTTTCAATCGTGTCACTAAGCAAGGATCCTATTGATAGAAATTATGCTTGGAAATCAGGAAGAATGTGGGAGGGCATATAAACAAGTCATGTGACCCTCCAAGCTATGTAATCACCTCATGAAGTGTTGGATATATAATACAATACATATTGGACCTGTTGGAGTTACTTCACACACACATAGGATTTATTTTTCCTAAGGTTATTCCTTGTTTATTAGTCATAATTACTCATTATCGAGTCTCCTATATTTTAGGGGAGAATATTCCACCTGGAGAATATTCTCTTTTAGTTGACACTTCAATTTGACTAGTTGAGGTGAGTTTAGATGTTGCATTGGTTTTGTCACCATGTAACATTGGGATCATCACCAACTCACTACGCTTTGTTCATTTAGTTAACTAAAGACTAGTTGACTAGTTAACTTAACAAGGTGGCAGTTCACTCCCGTAACTGCCTGAGAGACTAGACTAGGTGCTAGTTTACTCCCGTAACTGCCGATGTGTGTCCAGATCACTTTAGACCACCACTATGGCTAATTATTTACTCATGTATCCTATATCTATTGTAAATTATTTACTCTTTGAGTGTGGAATATGGTTAATGAGAATTCTTCCAGTCTTTCTAACTTCCTTCTTCTTTCTTAATTTCTCTATGCAAATGTGTAGTATTTTCTAGCTAGATCTATTCTGTGCAGGATCAACACATTTACATAGTATCAGAGTCGACGGACTGCTAAGCAAAATCTACACCAAATAATTTTTTGCTAGTACGAAAGATTGAAGACAACAAAAGATGGATTATTTGACAGAAATACTTCTCACTCCTCATAACTATTTGGAATGGAAGACAAAAAATTTTCTTCTGCTAAGATGCAAAGTCTTATACCAAATAATAATGGCAATGGAAGTAGAGCATGATTTTTTCGATGATAAAAATGACTTTCTCAATAGACAAGATATGGCCATAGAAAGTATCAGCATGTCAGTTTCTCTCGAACTTTTCCATCAAGTATATGAAGAATCACAAGGATAAACTCCAAATGAACTATGGACCATATTGGAGGTTCTATTTGGGAATAAAGAATATTATGAATATTTCATGCAGGAGGTCGAACAGATAGAGCTAGAAGAGAAGCCATCAGAAGATCAAGCCTCTTATTATGAAGAGTCTTCTACAAACGTTTTTGCAGAAATTGATATTCCGATAATTGAAGATGATGTCTACTCCATTTCAGATTTATTTTTTGAAATTCATGTGGAGTATATATGTCATGCATCTCAAGATCCACATGGAGACATTGTTGCATGCACCATGCATGCATATCAGGAGACAAAAAGAGAGTCGTGCACATAAGACGTCATTCTAATATTTTCTGAGAAACATTTGTAGAAACAATTTGGATATTTGATTTCCTCTTGGGAAAATATCCAATTTAAAAAAAATAATCGTCCGAAACGGAGTCCGGAAAGTGAAGTTATGATCGTTTTAAAATCAACAAAATTTTAGCCTTTTTTTGGAAATGGTCGCACGGTTTTCAAAGTTTTATCCAAAATTTATTTATATATTGTTCATTACAAGAAGAGAAAGTGGATATGTGTGGAAATATCAATGATTCATCTACTTCATCAGATCCGTGCACAGATCTACATCTTCAACAAAATCTTCAACGAGCACAAACTTGCACAATTGCGAGGTCTTCTTGGAGTGAAGGACAGGGTTGCTTAGCAACTATTTTTTGTTCCTTCTCATTTTTTATTTTATGCATTGTAATTTGAGTGGGGGTTTTGTTCCCATGAGGTTTCCCCTCTTTCCTCATTTATTTTAGTGTATCTTTTGTATTTGGGTACATAACATGGCCTCGTAGCCAGGACCCATTCTTTATTTTCACCATAGTGATGTTCAGGGGAGGTGTTAGAGTTACTTCACACACACCTAAGATTTATTTTTCCTAAGGTTATTCATTTTTTATTAGTCATAATTATTCATTATCGAGTCTCCTATATTTTAGGGGAGAATATTCCACTTAGAGAATATCCTCTTTTAGTTGACACTTCACTTTGGCTAGTTGAGTTGAGTTTAGATGTTGCATTGGTTTTTTCATCGTGAAACATTGGGATCATCATGTAATGACCCTTTTCTTAATTTCATAAATAAACCTAAACATTGGCTAAATTATAATTAATTATTATATAACCTTAATTGATTACAAGTTATTAATTAATTATTTTGATTATACTTAGCTGAAGTATGATTAACTCCTTGATTAGGGGTTAATGAATGAGTAATTATTAAAAGAGACATTAAATGATTAATTATTAAGTTAATTGTTAGTAATTAATTAATTATTAAATAGAGTAATTGATTAATTATGAAATAAACCAATGGGTGAAAATAAAATAAAAACATAAATAAGCTTAAAGGGGTTACGTATCCCATGAGGGATAACGTAACCCATACATTAAAGGGAGCATTAATTAAAAGATAAGATAATTAACATGACATAAATGCATGGATAAGGTTTGGTGAGGAGTGAAGGTTCGGGAAGGTGATGGAGGCATAAGGGGAAGGAGGAGGATTCATTTTGGGGGGATTCTCATTCATACAGTTGACGAGAGGAGATTTTGGGGGAAGCATTGGGAGAGACAGTGAACAGTGGATTTACAGTGCACACCGGGGGGCTGAGGGGTTTTGGGCTCGGAGGGCTAGGACGTCCGTAGATGTCCTAGGGCCAGGCGTACTGGTCGACAGGGTGGTGGTTTTGGAATGTTCAAGCGAAAGTTCAAGCGAAGGTTCAGCTTAGAATCAGTGACAGGTATTTTCAAAATTGTGAAGTATTTACTCAATTTTAACTTGTATGCAAATTATTATGTAGATTTAAATTGTTATGCAAAGTGTTTTGGAAAATGTTAGATTATTTAATAAATAATTAAAATGGGAGTGTATATGCTAGATTAAATGAAAATTTAGTAAATTTAAATTTACTGTTCCATTTTATTTTCTGGTAGTTTAATGAAATCCAGGTCTCTACACATCACCAATTCACTAGTCTTTTTCAATCAGTTAACTGAAGACTAGTTGACTAGTTAACTCATCTAGGTGGCAGTTCACTCCCGTAACTGCCTCAGAGACTAGACTAAGTACCAGTTTACTCTCGTAACTGCTAGTGTGTGTCCAGATCACTCTAGACCACCACTATGGCTCATTATTTATTCATGTATCCTATATATATTGTAAATTATTCACTCTTGAGTGTGGAATGCGGTTAATGAGAATTCTTCCATTCTTTCTATCTTGTTTCTTCTTTCTTAATTCCTCTCTGTAAATGTGTGTAGTATTTTCTAGCTAGATCTATTCTGTGCAGGTTCAACACATTTACAGGACCATGCCATCATCTACAAATTTTTAGGCATGTGGCCTTATGAAGTAGTGCAAAAATGGTGAATCATGGCCCATTGGAAGCTCAAAGGAGTTGTCAACCTCAAGCTAGGTGCAAAATATTTTTTCACTATTCTTTTCTCTTATGCAGATATATGTTCCATTTTTTAAAAAGACCATACTTTTCATAAATTATAAAATTTTAAAAATATATTTTACTTATTTTATTAATAAGGGTTAAATGAAGGTTATATGTAAGGTGATTTCAAAATTAGATTTTACGGAGTTTGGGCAATTAGGATTTTTTATTTGTAGTTTTGTATTTAGGATTTTCTATATATTTTTTGGTCACCCCTATTGAGTGGGAGCAATCATGTCCACCATGATCAACGGGGTTGTTTCTCCTCTTTCCTCCTTCAAGGATGTTTTTGGCAGTGCCCAAGTTGCAAAAGTCATGATTTCACTAAAATGTCAAAGCTAAGATCCTTGTAGCCTTCTCCATGGTGCCACTAAGTAAGGATCATATCTAGTGATAGAAGTTAGGCTTAGAAATCAAGAAAAAAATGGGAGGGTGTATAAACAAGTCATGTGACCCTCCAAGCTATGTAATCACCTCAGCAAGTGTTGGATGTAAAATAAACTACATACTAGACCATGCCATCATCTACAAATTTTTAGGCATATGGCCTTATGAAGCAGTGAAAAAATGGTTGGTCATTACACATTGGAAGCTCAAAGGAGATGTCAACATCAAGTTAGGTGCAAAATATTTTTCCACTCTTGCTTTCTTTTGTGCATATGATATATGGTCTATTTTTTAAGAAGTCCATACTTTTTCATCTCTACTAGAGTATACATGCAAATACTAGGTGAGCAGATTTGATCTAGATAAGGAAGACTTCTCAAAATATCTCATCTTGATAAGGATCTACTCTCTACTGTTGTATTTTAGTGATAAGTAAAATTTGACAGTAACTAGTAACACCGTAGGGTCGTATCTCAAATATTTGGGGGCTACCAAGCTGGGTAAGTACACTTACTATGCTCACATTTTTTTTTTATCTTAATGTCTTCCCATCCATCCCAACTTCCATAACAATATCCTTGAGAGATAATGAATGGATTCAAACCATAGACTATGAACACATCATTTTCTGATGCCACAAATTCCATGAGCATGGCCAATTATTATGGAACTGTTCCCTCAACCAGCAATCCCAAAAAAATCCTGAATGTGAGGTAAAATATGTAAAAGGGTTCATCACTATCCAAAGTAGGAGGAAATAGAAGAGGTTTTTTATCATACCCACTCAGAAAATAAGTCAAGAAAATGATAAAAAAATAAAGGATAAATAACCTTCTATTTCAGCTAAGAAAACCCTCTTAGACTCTAGCCAACAACAATACATCTCTACTCCAACCCAAGAAACTCTATGTAGGAAAGAACTGTGAATCAATGGATAAAGAGGAATGTGAAAATTATAGAAATATCAAAATACATAATACACTCCCTTAATGGTAAGAAATAAAGACCAAGAAAACCTAATAGAAATAGAGAGTGAATCCATAAAGGAATTCTTGTCAATGATACAAGAATATATATATATATATATATATATATATATATATCATTTGGATATGATGAATATTACATCAATTCCCTATTAAAAAAATAGATAAGAAAACTTTACAATTCAACCGTAAGATCAACTCCAAAATATAGAAATAATAAGAGTGCCTCCAACTCACTCGAAAACATAGGTATAAAAGCATGCCCTCTAAAAACTACCAAGAAAGTCTAATGGATACCAAAAGGAAAAAAGAAAAATAAATTAAAATTGTAGGAGGTGGGATAGCATCTCATCAACTTAAGGAAAGATAGAGATCTTAGTGACAAATATCTGAACACCCGAACTAATTTTAACTATCCTTAGTCAAGAAACCTACAAGGCTCGTGTATTGAGCCTAGCAGAATATCATATGATATTTTTAGGATTTGCAATGGAAGATAAAGAAAGGATCCAATGTCAAGAAACTTGAAGGCCTCATGTATTGAGCCTGGCATAATATCATATGATATTACAGATATAATTTAAGATTATAATACAGATATAATTTAAGATTGTAAGTATATGAATTTTTCTATTATTTGATTTTAATGAGTGTAGATCTATTTTAACATCTGATCTATTAAGTAATAAGAGTTATTAAATTTTTAGAGGTGAAAACATTTAACCTTTCCTTAAGTTTTGCATTTTAAAAGAGGTTTGCATCTAGAGAGATTTGCTCCCTGTAGGTCTTTGATAGATCCAAGATTAAAATGGATCTACACTAGTTTATAAATATGAGATTCATCATCTTGGAATTATTTAGTAAATAATATGAGATTAATAATCTTCATTTTTTTTTATATATTTAAGTTTTAGCTGTAAAGTTTATTGTTATTATTTGTTGTATCAAGGACACCTAAATACATTCTACACATCCATCTCATATCTCCCTAGAATATCTTTGAACTCTATTTTATATATATATATATANTTTTTTTTTATATATTTAAGTTTTAGCTGTAAAGTTTATTGTTATTATTTGTTGTATCAAGGACACCTAAATACATTCTACACATCCATCTCATATCTCCCTAGAATATCTTTGAACTCTATTTTTATATATATATATATATATATATATATATATATATATATATATATATCTTAACTCTGAATATTTTAAATATTTAGAAATTTGCATCTTAATTTCTTTTATAATTTTATATGTTTAATAGATTCAAGGTTAAGATAGATTTACACTAGTATAATAACATACATTTACATCACTCATATTGAGATATCCTTACATTATAACAAATCGATTGTTTAACTCCTTTTAAATAACTTAAGTCAAAACTCTAAAATGTATAATAGTTATTTATATAGTAACATAGATTTATACAAGCCTCACACTTCAAATGTTATGTTGATATGTTTTTTTTAACATATTAAATAAGTTGATATGTCTTTTCCTTCAATATGTTTTTTCATTGTTTATATAAGAACATAGATTGCTATGAACCTCTAGATTAATGTTGATTTTTCATATATTTTTTCTTTAATATACTAAATTTCACAAACATTTATGTTTTATTTGTAGCTGTTTTTCATATATTCTAATCATCCTAAAGTTTAAATATGTCATTTCCTCAAGTTTAAGAAGATTTTTTTATATAAATTTATCTTAACCTCAAATTTAAACTTTAATTTTGATATGTATTTTCTTTAAGATATTTGAAGTTTATATTTTTCAACCATATATTCATTTTATTTTAGATTTAATCTTAAAACTAAATGTTGATATGTATTTTCTTTAATATATTTAAAGTTTAGATATATTTATGTTTAATTTATAATTTAAAAATAAATAAATTATAAAGTATTTTTTAAAATAATTTATTATTTTTTATAAATTATAAAATTTTAAAAATGTATTTACCTGTTTTACTAATAAGGGTTATATGTAAGTTTATTTCAAAAAAATATTTTAAGGGAGTTTTGGAAATTAGGATTTTCTATTTGTAGTTTCTTATGAAGGATTTTCTATATATTTTGTGGTCACCCCTATTGAGTGGGAGCCGTGATATCCATCGTGATCAAGGGATTGTTTCCCCTCTTTTCTCCTTCAGAGATGTTTTTTGTAGTTCCCAATTTTCCAAAGTCATGATTTCACTAAAATGTCAAATCTAGGATCTTTGTAGCCTTTTCCATGGTGCCACTAAGCAAGGATCCTATCTAGTGATAGAAGTTATGCTTGGACTTCAATAAAAATGTAAGAGGGTGTATAAACAAGTCATGTGACCCTCCAAACTATGTAATCACCTCACAAAGTGTTGCATATATAATACAATACATATTGGACCATGCCATCGTCTACAAATTTTTAGGCATGTGGCCTTATGAAGGGGTGCAAAAATGATGAATCATGAGCCATTGGAAGCTTAAAGGAGTTGTCAACCTCAAGCTATGTGAAAAATATTTTTCCACTATTGTTTTCTCTTGTGGAGATATATGGTCCATTTTTGAAGAAGACCATACTTTTTATAAATTATAAAATTTGAAAAATGTATTTTACTTATTTTATTAATAAGGATTAAATGAAGGTTATATGTAAGGTGATTTCAAAAGTAGATTTTAGGGAATTTGGGTAACTAGGATTTTTTTTTTGTAGTTTTGTATTTAGGATTTTCTATATATTTTTTGGTCACCCTTATTGAGTGGGAGAAATCATGTCCACTGTGATGAAGGGGGTTGTTTCCACTCTTTCCTCCTTCATGGATGTTTTTGGTAGTTCCCAAGTTGCAAAAGTCATGATTTAACTAAAATGTCAAAGCTAAGATCCTTGTAGCCTTTTCCGTGGTGCCACTAGATAAGGATCCTATTAGAGATAGAATTTAGGCTTGGAAATCAAGAAAAATGTGGGAGGGTGTATAAACAAGTCATCTGACCCTCCAATATATGTAATCAACTCAAGAAGTGTTGGATATAGAATAAAATACATATTGGACCATGCCATCATCCACAAATTTTTAGGGATGTGGCCTTATGAAGCGGTGAAAAAATGGTGGGTCATGACCCATTGGAAGCTCAAAGGAGTTGTCAACCTCAAGTTCGGTGAAAAATATTTTTCCAGTGTTTCTTTCTTTTGTGCATATGATATATGGTCTATTTGTTAAGAAGACCATACTTTTTCAAATCTACTAGAATATACATGCAAATACTAGGTGAGAAGATTTGATCTAGATAAGGAAGAATTATGAAAATCTCTTATCTCGATAAAAATATACACCCTACCGTTGTATTTTAGGGATAACTAAACTTTGACAGGAACCAGTAACACTGTAGGTTCGTATCTCAAATATTTGGAGGCTACTAAGCTGGATAAGTACACTTACTATGCTCACATGTTTTTTTTATCTTATTGTCTCCCAATGCATCCCAACTTCCATAACACTATCCTTGAGAGATAATGAATGGATTCAAAACATAGACTATGAACACATCATTTTTCAGATGCCACAAATTCCATGAGCATGGCCACTTATTTTGGAATTGTCCCCTCAACCAACAATCCGAAAACAATCATGAATGTGAGGTAAAATATGTAAAAGGATTCATCACTATCCAACGTAGGAGAAAATATAAGAGGTTTTTTATCATATTCACAAAGGAATTAAAGGAAGGAAATGATAAAAAATTAAAAGATAAATAGACTTCTATTTTAGCTAAGAAAACCCTCTTAGACCCTAGCCAGTAACAATACATCTCTACTCCAACCCAAAAAACTCTATGTGGGAAAGAACTGTGAATCAATGGATAAAGAGGAATGTGAAAAATATAGAAATCACATGAAACTTGAGGTATAGGAAAAATAAAATACGCCAATGGAGAAATATCAAAATACAAAATACACTCCCTTAATGCTAAGCAATAAAGACCAAGAAAACCTAATAGAAATAGAGAATGAATCCATAAAGGAATTCTCGTCAATGATACAAGAATATATATATATTGTTAGGATATGATGAATATTACATCAATTCCCTATTATAAAAATATATATGAAAACTTTACAAGGCAACCGTAAGATCAACTCCACAATATACAAACAATAAGAGTGCCTCCAGCTCACTCAAAAACTTAGGTATAGAAGTATGCCCTCTAAAACCTACCAAGAAAGTCTAATGGAAACCAAAAGGAAAAAAGAAAATAAATTCAAATTGTAGGAGGTGGGATAACATCTCATCAACTCAAGGAAAGATAGAGATCTTAGGGAGAAATATCTTCACCCCAATTAATTTTAACTATCCTTAGCCAAGAAACCTGTAGGCCTCATGTATTGAGCCTAGCAGAATATCATATGATATTTTTAGGATTTGCAATGGAAGATAAAGAAAGGATCCAATGTCAAGAAACCTGAAGGCCTCATGTATTGAGCCTGGAAGAATATCATATGACATTACAGATATAATTTAAGATTATAATACACATATAATTTAATATTGTAAGTATATGTTTTTTTCTATTATTTTATTTTAATAAGTTTAGATCTATTTTAACCTAGGATCTATTTAGTAATACAAATTATTAAATTTCTAGAGGTGAAAACATTTAATCTTTCCTTAAGTTTTTCATTCTAAAAGAGGTTTGCATCTAGAGAGATTTGATCCTTGTAGGTATTTGATAGATCCAATAATAAAATGGATCTACACTAGTTTTATAAATATGAGATTCATCATCTTGAAATATGAGAGGTTTTAGCGAATTAGTGTCTGGAACTTTTGCCTACTTTTCACACTTTCATCGATTAACTAAATTAACTGAATAATATATATGGAGTTCAATTAATTATTCATAAACATGTATAAAAAAAACTGTATGAAGTAGATAAAATATTATTCTTTTATTTATTTAACTTGAATGAATACAATTAAAATCAGTCCTTTAATATTTTCAATTTCAACTGAGTATGAGAGATCCAACTCTCTGATACAAGACGCAACTTGTATTTCTCGTATCCAACTATTAAATGAGGAATCTAATCATCATAACAAGACCCGTCTTGCTGATCTCAGATCCAACTGAGATGTGAGGAATCCAATCCTCATGACAAGACTCAACCTGTAAATAGGCACCAAACTGATGGAATGAACTTCCATTCAATCCAATGGATATATATATATATATATATATATATATATATACCAAGACACCCTCTTCTCTTCATATTCCTTTACTTATATAGTCCTCTAAAGGGTGTCACTTTGAAATATTGTGTCCCTTTGGATTGAAACATTGCACCCCTTCATTTAATTAACACAAATGGTAACTTCTATTAATCGATTTTCGTACACCAGTTTAGACAATGATTTTCGTATGAATATTTTGGATATATGGAAACAAATTTTAAAATTCTTCAACATGAATGTTCTACAGAACATGCCCAATTAGTCGACACATGAGAAATTTCCCCACAAAGTGTGTAATGTGGCCAGTATAGACGATTCTTTGAAGGAGACTTGTCCATATTTTCCTTTCATCGTCGGATGCCAGATCGAATTTCGTACATATTACCTTTTCATGAATAGCTAAATCTACCTCCACATATCTCCTTTGTTTTTGATTATTTAAACTCAACTTCTAAACATTTGACTTGATGGTTATATTAAAATTGGTTCCCTCTCAGTTGCTAGTCACTAAATATTTCACTTGGTCTTGCCCTTTTTGTATTTGCTTCCTCATTCGACTGACAAACATATTTTTGGTCAACTCAACTAGGAGAAATTTCAACTTGAGTATTTCAATTCTAGTCCACCCACCGTGCTTCAACTTCAACCTCACTTGTATTTAAGTTTTCTTCAACTTCGACCTTTAAGTTACTTATTTCTTTGACCGAATCAACTTGGAAGAAAACTAACTTGAGAAATTCGACTTTGGTTGTATCGAATTGCTTTGCCCAGCCTTTATTTTCTGACTCAATTTTCGTTCTAATTCGAACTTCAGTTAGTTGATTAGTCTTCGACTCGTCTTGAAAGTGATCGACTTGTCTTCTCCAATTTCTGTTAATCTACAGGTTTGCAGTTGGTCAACCTGTCTTCAACACTTCTTGCTGTCGATTGACTTCGAGATAGTCAACCTTATTGTTTTTTCAATCGACTTGACTTGTGACTTGATAGTGTTAATTCTTCCTCACCAAACATCCACCATTGACATTTTGTATCATCTCTCAACTCTTCTTCAATTGATATTTTTTTAATCACTTTGAATGAACCATGTCTTATTAACTTATTTATTTGTGATTTGTATGGATCCATATTGGATTATCCATTTACCCTTTTTATCTGAACAATTTCTTCTTTTGTGCATGGATGTTAATGGCACAATCTCAACCTTATATAAAGATCATACAATATATTAGTCAATATTATATTTCTATTGATATTCAAGATAACCTCATAGAATTACGTCCAATATTTCTTGACATTCAAGTCACCTTGATAACATTATTTCTAATAACCTTCATAACATTATGTCCAACCTTCATAAAATTATATGCAATATTGACAATTCTTGAAATTCAATTCACCTTCATAACAATATTTCCAATATTGACAATGATTCTCAAACCAATCAATCAATGATACTTCACCTATTTATTAAGGTTGACATCAATGACAACCAAATTGCCAACAAAGACTTCAAGACCTACATAGAAGATTTCCATAGCTCACATTGGAAAAACAAATATGAATCATCGAACAATGATTGTCGTTGTAGGATATGCCTTGTGCTCTAGTATGCTTGCATTTATAAAAAATATGAAATCACTAAGTTCAATTACACGAGATTGACGACTTCCTGAAAATACTCAATGAGTGTAATTCATTTTTTCACAAATTGGGTATGTCGTATGACGATCCATTTGTTTGGGAAACTACTCATAAAAGCATGCCTTATACCTATACTTCTATATGTGGTGTCCTTGGCCTACCAACAATACTCAGTGCCTTGGTTATATTGGTGGTAATACATAGATCGTTTGGGAGATTGGACATCAAAGTAGTTGAGATTCTCTAGAAATGGCTTCACAAATTCTAGATCTAAAAAATATTCCACAAAACGTCAAAAAGGAATTTCTAGATTTTGATGTATCTGGACAATGAGGAGCCCCTTTTTTTAAAGTTTATATCAAAAATTTTAGATTCAACAAAGATTTGTGAGATCCAAAAAAGTTCAGATTTAGATCTAGTTCTATAGATTTTCTTATCACCTCTACGAAAATTCTTGAAGTTTTTTTTTTTTTTTTCTATAAATTACTAGATATAGATTATTTCACTAATAGAAATAGAACCCCAAAAATTTAAAACAGATCTGAATGTAATGATATTTCAAATCAATATTTTCACGAAAACAATTTCCTAATTATGAAAAATAAAATGAATTTCAAATCAATATTTTCACGAAAACAATTTCCTAATTATGGCAAATAAAATGAAGAATACTTCATTGATTATGTTCCTTTGTTTGATAAAGATATCCACGATTGAGCTTTGGAATCCTCTCGAGCATCACCTTTGTTTTTCCATCACCATGGCTCTCTCCTCACCAAAACTATTTCAACATGGCTCTGATACCCTAAGACACATAATTTTATTAACAAAGAAAGATTCAAAGATAAGTTAGGACTGAAACCATCATTCATATCACGTGAAGAAAGAGATAGTTTAGATAACTCAACTCTAAACTAAATTCTAGAAGAAAAAAAAATCACATATATGTTTTTGTTCTAAACTAAATTTTAGGAGAAAAATTCAATTTATGTTTTTCTTCATATATATAATGTTTACTTGAAGTTAGTTATATATTTTCTTTTATGATGACGATGGTGTACTTTTAACATTCTTTAATCAACAACTTGATTTGTAAAAATTAGAAGAAAGAAATTGAATAAAAATTTAAGATATTAAAATAAAGAAATTATTTGTTTTTTAGTGTGCACATTCACAATAAATGTTGTCACTTACTTTACTTACCATAATTTAAAATTTTCCAAAAATTATAAAATTTATTTTTTACACAACAATTTATTAATTATTTATTGTATCTACATATAAATTTTTAATAAAATATCAAACTTCATTTAATTATCTTAATTTAAAATTTCATAAAATTAATAAACAACATATATCAATGGTCAAGAACATGTGTTTTCTCCTAAGAGATCACATGTTCAAATCCAAAGGGAGGTAAATTATTATTATAATATAAAACCATCTCATAAATATATAAAATAATTATTTTTAAAAATAAGTGCTAGTCGCCCTCACAAACTAGCAACAAAAAAAAAATTACTTAACCTATTATGGTGCAAATCTTTAACATTTCTTAAGTTTTGCACTCTAAAAAAGGTTTTCACCTCCATAGATTTGGTCCCTCTATGAGGTTAATATGGATTAAAAACATCAATATTAAAGCATTAAAAACTTTAATATAAATTTTAGTATATTAATATATTTTATAATATATTACTACTAATCACTACATTGTTTTGGTGATCTATTAATTGAAGCCATGGAAAATCCAAACATAACAAAATCAAACCAATATTTATTTTTTGATGTATTAAAATATTTTGTAATGTATTAATATATATTAAAATATTATATATATAAATATATTATTAATTTTTTATTACTCGATCTAGGCAAATAAATATTTTATTATTAATTATTAATTTTTTATTATTATTTTAATGTGTTATGTTACATGGACATCTCCCCCATACTTGATTGTAGAGTGTCTATAAAAACAATAATATATTATAAAATTAAGATATAAATAAAATTAATTTAAATAACAATTCTTTTCTCTATTGTACCCTAGGTGTAGGACAAAAAAAATCCAGCTATATTAAGGAGTGTGTGCGATGTTAAACTAGCAAACAAAAAAAAAATTGTTTTCTCTATTTAATAAGAATTTACCATAATTTATAATTCAAATTAATAAATAAATATTTTAATCACCAATTTTTTTTTTATATATATTTATAACTTATTTAATCAATTATTTTCTTTACTTAATAAGAATTTATATAATTTATAATTCAATTTAATAAATAAAATTTTAATCCCCAAATTTTGCTTATATATACTTTTTATAACCTATTTAACTAGTTATAAAATGATTCAAATAAACAAAGTTTTATAAAATAAATACAACCAATAAATATTCAAATAACAAAAATTTGAAAAAATAAATAAATCATAACTAACTTTGTGTTACGAACAAATAAACTCCAATAAAATGTGTTTGATTTAACGAATAACAATTTGATATATATAACTAACTTACTTAAGTTTGATTTGATTTACATGGGTGTTTACAAAATAAAATTATTAAAAAAAATAATAAAAATATTTGAATTGATCCACTTATTACAAAACAAAATAATAAAAAATTGAATTGATTCAATTGTAAGTCGCTCGAAATGTAAAATGTGTTTCGTCAACCATTGGTGTTTTCCATGGATATAGGAAACCTGTGTTTGATCAACCCTCCATCGTGGGCAGTGCTGGAATTTCTTGAGGCTATAAAACACATACTTATATTCTCCAAACAGCAGGTGACCTTACTTGTCTGAGTGGGAGGGAGCGCACACACGAATTTTTTCGTTAGTGTTATAGATAAATATAACACTTAGGGCATACACGCCCAGAGATCGTAAATAGAGATATTCAGCGGATCCATGGCTTCCGAGGGACATCATAAGCATCATGCGCTCAACTGTTTGGAGTGGATCTCAGCCAACACTACACTAATTTAAGCCGCGATGGCCACACAGTAAAGGCATCTTTAGGAGGAGAAACCGGTCCAAACAAGGAAGGCCATAACGAGGTGACAGAGTTAGAGGGTTCCGCTTCCAAGGGGACAAACTCTTCTCAGGGCTCTAAAGTCCGCGTCTTTCCTTGCCGGTATTGCCCAAGAAAGTTCTACAAGTCTAAGGCGCTGGGAGGCCATCAGAAGGCCCATAAGAATGAGCAAGCTGTAAGCAGATCGAATCCCATTCTGAATAGCCTGCCAACTGACTGCTTACACTATCCTGCTGCTGTAGGGCAGCAGCCTACTAATGCTGTGTTTGCTTCCAATCGCAGACTTTCTCACAATTTTGAACTGCAGAGAGTGGACCTATCAAATTATCAGCCTCACTTTCACGCAGGCCACCAGAATACCCATAAGCATGCGCGAACTGTAACCAAATCGAATCCCATTCTGAATAGCCCGCCAACTGAATGCTTTCAGTATCCTGTTGCAGGGCAGCAGCCTACTCAGGCTATGTTTGCTTCCAATCGCAGAATTTCTCGCAATTTTGAGTTGCAGAGAGCGGACCTATCAAATTATCAGCCTCACTTCAGCAGTTGCTACTCAAATTGGTCTCGAGCTCTTTTTCTTCCATGAAAAGGGCCAGAAATGACATCGAATTGGCGTCGAGCTCTTTAGCTTCTGTGAAAATTGCGCGCAACGAAGATCCTCAACACCACAATACAACGCCTGGTCGTATGGTTAACATTATAAAGTATTTTTTAAATTAATTTATTATTTTTTATAAATTATAAAAAAATTTAAATGTATTTTACTTATTTTATCAAAAAGAGTAGAGTTATATGTAAGTTTATTTCAAAAATAGATTTTAAGGGAGTTTTGGAAATTATGATTTTTTATTTGTAGTTTCTTATATAGGATTTCCAATATATTTTTTGGTCACCTCTATTGAGTGGGATCCATCATGTCCACCATGATCAAGGGATTGTTTCCTCTATTTCCTCCTTCAAGGATTTTTTTTGTAGTTTCTAAGTTTGCAAAGCCGTGATTTCACTAAAGTGTCAAAGCTAGGATCTTTGTAGCCTTTTCCATGGTGCCACTAAGCAAGGATCTTATCTACTGATAGAAGTTATGCTTGGACATCAAGAAAAATGTGGGAGGGTGTATAAACAAGTAATGTGACTCTCCAAGCTATGTAATCACCTCACAAGTATTGGATATATAATACAATACATATTGGACCATGCCATCATTTACAAATATTTAGGCATGTGGCTTTATGAAGCAGTGCAAAAATGGTGAATCATGGCCCATTGGAAACTCAAAGGAGTTGTCAACCTCAAGCTAGGTGCAAAATATTTTTCCACTATTATTTTCCCTTGTGCACATATATGGTCCATTTTTGAAGAAGACCATACTTTTGATAAATTATAAAAATTTTAAAATGAATTTTAATTATTTTATTAATAAGGGTTAAATGAAGGTTATATGTAAGGTGATTTCAAAAATAGATTTTAGGGAGTTTGGGCAATTAGGATTTTTTATTTGTAGTTTTGCAGTTAGGATTTAATATATGGTTTTTGGTCACCCCTATTGAGTGGGAGCAATCATGTCCACTGTGATCAAGGGGGTTGTTTCCCCTCTTTTCTCCTTCAAGGATGTTTTTGGCAGTTCCCAAGTTGCAAAAGTCATGATTTCACTAAAATGTCAAAGCTAAGATCCTTGTAGCCTTTTCCTTGGTACCACTAAGTAAGGATCATATCTAGTGATAGAAGTTAGGCTTGGAAATCAAGAAAAATGTGGGAGGGTGTATAAACAAGTCATGTGACCCTCCAAGCTATGCAATCACCTTAGGAAGTGTTGGATATAAAATAAACTACATACTGGAGCATAGCATCATCTACAAATTTTTAGGCATGTGGCCTTATGAAGGAGTGCAAAAATGGTGGGTCATGACAAATTGGAAGCTCAAAGGAGATGTCAAACTCAAGTTAGGTGAAAAATATTCTTCCACTATTGCTTTCTTTTGTGTGTATGATATATGGTCTATTTTTTAAAAAGACCATACTTTTTCAACTCTACTGGAATATACATGGAAATACTAGGTGATAAGATTTGATCTAGATAACAAAGACTTCTCAAAATATCTTATCTTTATAAGGATCTACTCTCTACTGTTGTATTTTAGGGATAAGTAAACTTTGACATGAAATAGTAAGACCGTAAGGTCGTATCTCAAATATTTGGGGGCTACCAAGCTGGGTTAGTACACTTAGTATGCTCACATTTTTTTTTTTTATCTAAGTAACGTCTCCCATCCTTCCCAGCTTCCATAACCATATCCTTGAGAGATAATGAATGGATTCAAACCATAGAATTTGAACACATCATTTTCAGATGCCACAAATTCCATGAGCATGACAACTTATTTTCGAATTGTCCCCTCAACCAACAATCCAAAAAAAATCATGGATGTGAGGTAAAATATGTAAAAGGCTTCATCACTATCCAAAGTAGGTTGAAATATGTAACGAACTGCCTCGTTACGACAACCATTCTAGAGATAGGTGAATTTTTTTTTTTTTTGAAGTGTGTGTGTGCGTATGTACCAGGGGACAACTACAGTCTACTCGAATCTGCGTCGCCACCTGACGACGATACGACGCAACCAGGATGAACATAAGAGTATGAACAGGACGCACGATACGTAACCACAGGCATAAATGAAGATCACACGACAAGCAAGACTCACTGCTAAAAGCGACTGACCTCCCGCCCATCCTACCTGCAAGGTTAGGACCTCCAAGACACATAAGCAACGCTCAAGCCCAGTTTCCCATCGTCTTTAACCATTTAAGGTCTCAGGGCTCGCAACTGTTCTGAGGAACATGGAGGTGTCTACATCCCACCGACACAACAGACCAAGTAACCAACTAATCACAATCGATACAACTTAAATAAGAAGAACCATTGCGCTCCTTACGGAAGGCACGCGACCAAGACTCAGACAAAGAACAT
>JASDQU010106410.1:110877-129762 GCA_032191745.1 Picea mariana
AATGAAACTCTCAGTAGCACTAGGATATATCAAAATACTAAGGGTCTGGTTAGCGATGGTACCTGTCGTCTCAAGCATAGTTGATTGATGCTCTG
Organism: Picea mariana; assembly: GCA_032191745.1. Classification (NCBI taxonomy): domain Eukaryota; kingdom Viridiplantae; phylum Streptophyta; class Pinopsida; order Pinales; family Pinaceae; genus Picea; species Picea mariana. The sequence continues at coordinate 110,973 of JASDQU010106410.1, forward strand.
CCTGGTGGTTATTTACCACTACATGAATCCGATGGGCCTTTCCCATATCTCCCACGGTAGTGGGTCCAGCAAATACGGATTCTCTAGTCCTCTCCATAGGGCAGTTGCAATGGTAGTGTGGCTCCCCACATGTCCAACACTCCTTCTTCAGCCCAGTAGTCCTGGTTCCGGAAGTAGAAGATGACGGCCCACCGGCCTGGAATCCTAGTCGGTTCTGTAGAACAGGACTAAACTGCTACTATTGCGGTTGACGCTGCTACTGATGTTGTAGTCCCCGATAAGGTGTCTGTTGTTGAGGCGTTGGTCACCGAGGGGTAGTGAAGGTGGATCCCCTCTGGAAACCACGATATTCTAGTATATGTCTGGCTGGTGTCTGATGATGTTGTGCACCAGATGATACATGCTCTGCTCGTCTCGCTGGCATCCTAGTCTGACCCCCACTGATAGGCTCCTCCTCTACTATGAGGGCCTTCTGGACGACATCATGCAAGGTTTGAGGCATCAAAATCCTGACCTTTGCATGTATGTTGTCGTTAAGGCCGAACATGAACCTGTTGACCTTAATTTTCTCAGTGTTAAGGAGTGGAGCCTACCAAAGCAACTCCATAAAATGGGCCTCGTACTCGAGCACCGTATGAATGCCCTATAATAAGCCATTGAACTTATTGAGATGATTCTCAATGAATTTCTCTTAAAGGTAAGTCTCTCGGAACCGTTCCTCGAACAGTTCCCATGACACGTCTTCAACGGCCAGCTTCAACTGCGGTAGGAGCGTCTTCTACCATGGAAGAGCACTCCCCTTCAGTTGAAAGACCACCATGCAGACCTTGATTTTGGAGGTATAATCACGAAGTGCAAAGCACATCGCCATATTCTCCAACCATGCCTCAGCGGCTGCGCTGTCCGGGGAACCAAAGAACTMTGGAAATTTGACCTTCTCGAGTTTACAGTGAAKGCTACSAGTACCGACTGGAGCGCATGGTGAAACCTCAATGACTATCAGTKCCCTTGCCTCATCTCTGTGAAAACGGCTGATTAATGCCTTGGACATGCACTGAAAAGATMTCATCATTCYGACCACATCACCAACTGCTATATGCTCCTGTCCGAGAACCTGCTCGTCATGAAGGTACCATCTAATTCAACGTTAATGGACATCAATAAGTAAGTCTAAACTTTGACTTGGTTAATACTTTAAAATATAATTAATTATTAATTACAATCTAACTAGCTTGTCTAAATTATAAATCGATGATTAATTTACAATGAATTAGACATTAAATACAACCAATTTAGCAAGTTTAAATACCATTTGTCCATCATTACAATCTAATTGAATAATCTAATTTAATCAATATTAGAACCCTAGACTACAATTACCCTCTAAATTAACACTGATTCAAATCAATGGATCTAAATGCACCTCAATTTAGCAAGCTGATATAAGTCAACGCTAACACTATAAGCATTGTTACCTACTAGTTTAACAAGCCTGATCAGTATTAAAATATAAACTATAAATATAATCCAAATGTAATAACCTAGATAACTAATACTAAACTAAATCATCAAGTCTAGCCTATGTGGTTCTAGAGGTTGTCGAATAAAGTAAGGGTTGTCTAGTCATAAAAAGGGTTGTTCTGTCAAATTAAAGTTGTTCTAAACACTTAAAGCTATATGAAATTTCTACCTTCTAGTCAATTAAAAAAAAATGGCTGCCATTAAAATAATCTTACTGGAAAGACATGGTTATAGTCAGTGAAAAATCATAACAGTCAAGAATTATTTCCATTGTCAAAGATGTAACATAAAGAGGGGGAGGTAAGGTATTCAACATCGGTCAACAATAAGGAACGCATTCTTACAGGGGGTACCATTTCCAGGAAACAAGTGGAATCATGGTCTTAACATCTGGAAAACGCACCAGGTATCCCAAGGCCAGGCGCAAGCATGACAGTCTGGAAAATCACCAGGAATCAAAGGGAAAATCATAAGAAATCCGGAAAAAATTTCGTGGCAGTTGAGGAGTGCCAAGGAGAAAGCATTAAGGAGACAATTTCTTGTTTTTCTCACCGGGCATGGMTTTACTATTAKACAAGAACTCAGTCAAGGTTATACGCTCAGTCCGACTACGCTGGGCAAAATTCTAGCATGCAGAAGTAGAACGCCGATTTACAATCRCCCTCAGGTAGGTATCATGGTCTCAAAAAAGGGGCTTGAGGCCAGGCACAGTCAGATTATTCTTACTTCACAATTACTTATTATTCACCATAGAACCCAATAAAACTRCAGGATTTATTCCATTGCACAATGTGGTGACTAACCCGTTGTCACAATTTACTGTGGTAAAAAKAAAATTGGATTGYTGACCTACCACAGTTCATTACATAAAATCAAGATGACCTTTGACTAATCTCTACCCAAGTCGTTAAGCAAGGAAAACATCTATACAATCCCAACTCATAGGGGAAAATGTTATCATAGCCATTACTCAGTTACATTCATCGAGGTAATATTTTTACCTCCATTACATGATTACAAATCACAGAGGTAACATTTTACATCTATTACATAATGATAACCACAGAGGTAGTATTTTACATCTGTTACATATTTACAATCGCCAAGGTAAGATTCTTACATCCATTACATAATGACAATCGCTAAAGTAATATTTTTTTTTCCATCCATTACCTAATTACAATAGCAGAGGTAATATTTTTACATCTGTTACATATTTACAATCACAGAGGTAAGATTCTTACATCCATTACATAATGACAATCGCTGAAGTAATATTTTTACATCCATTACTTAATTACAATAGAAGAGGTAATATTATTACATCTGTTACATAATTACCATCACAGAGGTAAGATTTTTACATCCATTACATAATGACAAATGCATAAGTAATAAAAATAATTTAATCCAACAAGAAACACAATGCATATCGAAGTTAAATACTTTTTACATCTCGGGATGCCACTATAAAAATGCTAACAATAGTAAGAGAACGCCAGGGCCATAAGGATAAATCATCAAAAGGATCATAGGGATTCTATCAGTCAAGGTGTAGAAATAAAAACAACAAGGAAGCAAGATAATCCATATGCAGAGGTCGTACTGGAAAGCGCAATTCAAACAATCAGGCAAGGACAACAAGAGAGGTAGACGACTGATAGGTTTGTCCTTCGCTTCATCATCCTTGTACAGAAAAGAAGGGCATTGAGATCCATAGGTCTTTTAATGCTAAGGTGATGACCATAGATCGGGCTCCTGGACGACTACTCAGGTGAGGACTGGTGAGATAGTGACGAAGGCTAAACAAACTGAAGGTCACAATCAACACAACAAGGTGGTTGTAACGTACCTCCTCATTACGATGACAACCTCTTATAACAAGTGCAATTTTTTTTTTTTTTTTAAAGTGTGTGCGTGCGTGTACAAGGGAAACAAACACATTCGACTCTGCATTGCCACCCGACAACGAACAAGATGCAAACCACAACGAACACAACAAGACAACATAAGACGCACAACARGTAACAACATGTATTTATCAACAATCAATCAACAATAAGTAAGACTGACTACTYGCCTGTCCTACCTTGCAATGGTTAGGACCTCCAAGACACATAAGCAATGCTCAAGCCCAGGTTCCCATTGATTTAAACCATTTAAGGTCTCATGGCTGGTGACTATTCTGAGGAACATGGAGGTGTCTACAACCCACCCGACACACATAGACCAAGCCTTCTAAGCTAAAGACAAAACATAACCATCAAGATTTTCAACAACACGGTTAACTACATTAAAGCCTTTTACGATAGTACATCATTACTAACTCTTTACTACTATTACCGTAATGCATTGAAGGTAATACTTTTAATCAAAATAAGACATTGGAAACTAATATAGCTAATAAAGCAATTAACAAGACAATAATATAATCACTGATATAGCCAATAACCAGGTTATCTATATTTAAGGCAAAGGCCTTAGTGAACCATAATATCTCATTAAATTCTCACTATGCTAGTAACGTATTTCTTTGGAGGTGTACTTGTAATCACACTACCCGACCATGACAATTGATACAACAAATACAACAAAAAATCATGTCATTAACGCAACCATTAATAATGCAATTAATAAGTTATATATATCAACAATGGAAATAGTGAAGCAATAATAACTTCTTAATTTACTCACTACTACTACAGTGTTGCTTGGGAGTGTACATTTAATCAACTACAAAAAAAACAATTAATGCAGCAAGTCTGACCTTAAATTGGGTTAAACTTTAAAATCTAATTAACAATGTTGCACTCTAAATTCAAGTTTAGTTTAGCAAGGTCATCTTCCCAAATTGGCATAACTTACAAACTACTTCGGACAACCTTTCTTAAATCCAATTTTAGTCATATAACCGATCAACCTTGACAAATTAGCAATAGAAACATTATATCATTATTGAACGATCCTTACTTTCAACTGTAATCATCGTGACTAAGTGCTATGTTGATTTGTTTCATTTATATAAGTTAATTATTCCACGATAATTAAATGAAACTCAAATAATAGTAAAAATAAGTTACACTAATTTACCACAATAATGAAATTGATACAGTGGCTTTAAAAAAAAAAAAACACTTAAGAAAGTATTGAATAAGTGATTAACCCTTGATTTACTAAACCTATCACATCCAAACTTTATTCCATAAATGGAATCATAAATTTTTTAATCTCTCTCTAAAGGTCACAAAAATCTGTCTTATGAGGAAATAGGGCTCAGAATTAAATCGTGACTTAATGAAACATGAGGGTTCTCTCTGATTAATGCGTTCAAAAATTTTGGACTAAAGCTGTCTTAAATGAGGCGCTCAGATCCAGGCACAACCTTCAACAACTTTTAGCCCCTTTGTTTAAACAACAAAAAAAATGGCAAGGCAACAACTCACACAACACTGTGGAATTTGTCCCAATAGTTTATGCCGTTAAAAAGGAAATCAAAACACCACCTACCCTCAAGGAAAAACATAGCCATGACCTGGACGCGAATCAGGGTCATCCCGGTAAAGGAACTCAGTCAACAATCCAAGGCACAAACAAGGTTAACTACAGGAGTTATGACAACACTCTGAAGGAAGAAGCTCGTGGGTAAAAACCACAGTCAACCAAAAGGAAGCCTCCTGGAAGGAATCGTTGTTAAGGATCTTGTTGATATTTAATTGAAACACCTGGAATGACTACTATGACTAAACTTAGCCATTTATTTATTTTTATTTTCTTTGGTAAACACTACTGTACTCTTAAGGGAGATAAAATGCCGAAGGAAGTCGAATTTGGGCAAGAGGGGAGTTCTCTCTGGTAACAATAAATTTTCATATGAGTACTAGCTACCATAGGAGAGATGGTTGGCTAGCGAAAATCATCACAGCTACCTCAACCAAAATGCAGGGGTACCAAGGTGGAACTGCCAATAAAAATTCAACTGGTCAACATCAGAAGGTGAGAAAGGGAAATTCGCCTGGGCGAAAACGGTGGGAAAAGAATGCAGTTACAGAAGAGAAAGATTCCATCTGCCACGAAGCAAACATACTTTCGGTGAAGGGCCTTCGTTCAAGTATGCAGATAGTAAACTAAGGATACTCCACACCTGAACGAAATTCAAAACCTGTCTTACAACAAGAGTGTCCAAGATAGGCCTCGCCAGATCAAATCACCCTTACCCCCATAACAGAATGAGTTCGACGTATTTAGTTATTTAGATAATAAATCAGGTATAATATGCATACATCAGGTATAGAACGAGTTGGCGTTACCTCCATACATAAGGAGTTCACCCCTTTTTCTTTTTCATTATCTAAGTAAAAGATTGGAGTAAATGGGTACTTGTCTAATTCTGACGAATTTGCCCTTGCTGAGCGAAATTTCCATTACATCCATTGCTGAAATAGTTCGAAGTAAAAGAAAGAAGTAAATGTTTATATTTTTATTTTTATTTTTCCACAGTAAATTTTTCTCATTATCTATGTAAATGAAATAAGCAATGTTATATTATTACTGCACGAATTCACTACTTGCAATACATCCATGTAAAAACAACCATGCATTATAACTATATCAGCAAATGTCAATGATTGTAAAACTATATAGCGAAAATTTCAAATGCGAATGTACCATATCCAGAAAAAAATACAGCGCGAAGAGTAACGCCGAAACTTAAAGATCCGACAAAGGAACAATAAAAATCAGACCAAAACACTGACCACAATAACTTTAGTCAAGCAATCTAACAAGAAAATCTCAAGGCATAATTCATCCACTTATAACAAACATACAGATCAAGCATAAGTTCCCAATGCATTCTACTGTACAACATAACGAGCGTACCTTTGCCTTATCGCACACCTCGAATGACGTCCCGCACTCCTTGCCGCTCCTGCTCACCGACTGTCGAGACTACAATGGTACCTCCCAGCCAATCGCTAGGGGTACTCTGCTTCCCCCTTAGCCCCCCGAGCCGCAAAGGGGCCACACACTATCTAGATGGTACGTCTAGCTCCCAGCTCGTCTCGTAAGGCCGAGCTACCACTCCTATCTGAGCTGGGAAATCCCAACTCCTCACAAGTAAATCAGTCAAGTCACTAATCCGGCAGCGTAACGTTACGCTAACAGCCGATTCCCCTTTTCCTTCTCCTCTCTCTCTTTTATAGAATTTTAGAACTTCCATCCTTTCCCTAATGTCATTAAATTTTAAGTTTTAATAAAAATCTTTCAAAAATTCTCCTTCGTACAAGTGTCATCGATCCCCCACTTTCCTCCAATAATTATTTTATTTAAATTAATAATTGTCTCATTTCCCTCACCCACCTAGAGTTGCTCCTAAATTTACTCCTACATGTTCCTAGATTCCCTTACAGGTTTAAATACTTTCCCTAAAATGAAGTTGCTAATTTAGTTCAATTTAGAAGGTTCTTTATTGCAGATTCTTTACTAAGTTGACCTCACTTTTTACCATAAGTTCCCTTCTTTCCCTTATTATGTTTACTCCATTCCTTAGTTTCCTAATTTTTATTATTCCCTTCTTTCCCCTTTTTATTAGAGCCAAAATGGCAATTGCACAAATTGACCCCATTTCCTTTTTATTAATAATTTAATATCTTTTGCACTTTCACAAGTTAAACAATTAAATTCTTCTTTATGTTTTATATCCACATCTTTTAATTAAATTATTACTCTCTTCATTTTACCCCAAAAATTTATGAAGACCAAAATTATTACTTAAATGGTTTTTATTTTAAATTTTACCATTTTAAATTTTTAGAGATGATTTCTCAAGGATACACAAAATTTTACCTCTAGCAAAGTTTCAGACTTAGGACTTAGATTCTGAACTGGGCGAAATTTAATTAGGGGAGTTGTTTTAAATTTTCTTAATGTGTTAAATGTCTTAGGGCCATCTAGGTTCAACCCTCTATCATCATCAACGCAACGTGCCCTTCAAGATGCACTAGGTGCTTCAAGGGTGCCACTCGCCTCATCTGTTCCTTTGTGCGACATGCCCTTCAAGATGCACCATGTGCTCCAAGGGTACCACTCACTCTTTTGTTTCTTTTGTGTGATGTTTGCTTCAAGATGCACCACGTGCTTCAAGGGTGCCACTCACCTCTTAACTGATTGGTAGAGATCAATAACCCCTGGAGTCAACATTCCGCCAGGTGAACTTGTGGGAGACTAAGGGCTTCTAAAGAATAAGGCCCCTGCCTTATTGCGCACCCCTTAGAATCATCATGAGTGACTGTCTCAATCTATCCTCACAACATCGTGGGTCATATTAAACTAGGTAATCATTAGCCTACAGATCGAGCCACGACGGGAGTGCTAGTAGGCTGTGCCAGGGTTGTTGTCCACACCTCTTCCTCAACCTCTCTGGTAATCATGTGTGGCCCCTTTACTTCATATGTGAGTTTGGTCAGAAAGCTATCATCAGCCTGCATCATCAACAATCGTGTCAAAACATGTCCACATCATATCATCTAATCAAATGTACTAAAATCATAGTAAAAAATCAAACCCCAATAGCACACTCCCTGACTCGATCAAGAGTCCAAGGGGTTTCGTTGATGCCTTTGAATCCTCAAGGTCCAAAACCATGCACACTTAGTACAACCGAGTCAATAGCACCTGTCTATGTCAAAGTAGTAAAACATCATGTTATCTACCATAATGCATCATAATCAAGGAGAAATGTTTTAATATCATAATAGTTTGGATCACTTGCGAGCAAGTGTCCTGAAAGAATAAGTTTTTTTAGTGCGCTAGCGTGGGATGTTACATACAACCCCTCTTGGTCTAAACTTCGTCCCAAAGTTTCATAGTATAAATGMCGAAATAAGTGTATCATAGTATCATAAGTCTATCTATCAAACAAAAATGGAAAGTGCTGGCGCATATCATATGCATCCTCCCAGGTCGYCGAGTGCGRACTATAATTGTCCCACTAGATATTGACCTAATCTACTGTTCAACATCATAACTGTCGAACGCGATGATCTAAGATGTGGACCGGCTCAACCGTGAGTGCTCCCTCATTTGATACCTACAAGRAACTCATGTCAATCACATGTATAGGATCACTAATATAATGTCTCAAAATAGATACATGAAAAACATCATGCATATGCCTCAAAGAATCAGGCAAGGCTAGTCGATAGGCCACGAGTCCCTTTCTCTCCACAATCTTGAAAGGTACCACGAACCTAGGAGAGAGTTCAGCTCCATTTCCAAACTTGATTTAACTCTCATGTGGTTTAACCCGCAAGAAGACTCGATCACCGACCTCGTAACTATGATCGACTCGATGCGCATGGTCATAACTCTTCTGTCGATCCTGCACTTCTTTAATCCTTTGTCTTATGGTTTGCATTTTCTCTTCCATTTCTTGGATCGCTTCTGGTCCCACTAGGACCCTATCCTCAAGCCGATCCCAACTCAAGTACGTCCAACATGGTCGCCCGTAAAGAAACTTGAAAGGCGCCATTTTAATGGTGCTCTGGTAACTGTTGTTGTAAGTGAATTCCACTAATGGCAAGAATTCTTCCCAATGCTTTTGTTGGTCCATCACATACATGTGCAACATGTCCTTCAAGGTCTGGTTCATTCGTTCGGTCTGTTTGTCAGTCTCTGGGTGATATGCAGTACTAAAGTTAAGTTGGGTTCCCAAGGCCTCTTGGAAACTCATCCAAAATCATCCAGTAAACATCGATCCTCGATCAGATATAATCCTCTTGGACATGCCATGCAACCTCACAATCTCACTGATGAAAAATCTAGCAATGTCAGGTGCCTGATACATCATATGCATAGGAATAAAGTGAGCATTCTTCGTCAGAGTGTCTACTACTACAAAAATCGATTCATGTCTCCTTGCTATCAATGGAAATCCAACAATAAAATCCATCAAAATGACCTCCCATTTCGATTCTAGAATAGCATGTGGGTGAAGTAATCCTGCTAGGTGTCTATGTTCAACCTTTACCTGCTGACACTCTAGACATTTGGCCACATAGTTGACTATGTCGGCCTTCATTCCCTTCCAAAAGAATAAGGGCTTAAGGTCTGCCCTCATCTTCGTGACTCCCGGGTGAGCCATGTAAACTTCTCTATGAGCCTCACTCAGGATTAACATCCTCAACTCGTCATTTGGCAACACATAAATCTGACTTTTAAACCTAAATAACCCATCGCTATCAAATGAATATCCCTCATATCGTGGTACCATCATTGTGTTTTGTCCGATAAAACCCTCAACCTCTTTGTACCAATCATCGTCACACTATAAAGTGAGAATCTTCTCACGTAGATTTGTCTGAAGAGGCAACACCAAAAAGATGCATGGCCTCCTACTCAAAGCATCTTCCACTCGGTTCACTGTTCCCTTTATGTAAGTAATCTCAAAGTCATACTCGGTAAGCAATTCTGAACAACGTCGTTGTCGCGCATTCAGGTCGCTTTGCGTAAAAATGTGTTGTAGTCCACAATGATCAGTCTTTAGTTCAAATTTTCATCCTATAAGGTAGTGTATCCAAAGCTTCAAGGCATATACGATGGCTAATAATTACAAATCATGCGTCGCATAGTTCTCCTCATGCCTTCTCAATTTCCTCGAAATGTAAGCAATCACTCGACCGTCTTGCATCAAAACTCCACCTAAACCTTCCTTGGATGCATCAGTGCATACCAAGAAGTCCACACCCATGTCAGGGAACTTTAGTATTGGCTCTATTGTCAACAACTCTTTAAGCCTCCGAAATGCTTCCACGCATTTATTGGTCCAAACAAACTTCTTGTTTTTCTTCTGCAATTCCGTGATCGGATTTGCTATCTTTGAAAATCCCTCGACAAACTTTCGATAGTATATTGCTAAACCCATAAAGCTATGCAATTCTATTACATTCGTCGGCGCAGGCCATTCTATAATAGCATCAACCTTTGTTGGATCCACGATGATACCTTCACCAGAGATGACATGCCCTAAGTAGTGAATCCTCGATTGATAAAAAAAGAATTTGGACAATTTTCCATACAGTTTGTGCTCTCGCAGAAACTATAGTACCAAGAGCAAGTGCTCGTCATGCTCCTCTATCGTACAAGAGTAAATCAAAATATCATCAATGAACACTTGGACGAACTTGTCCAAGTACTCGCGGAACACCCCATTCATCAAACTCATAAATAATCCTGGGGCATTTGCCAGTCCAAATGGTAAAACAGTAAACTCGTAATGTCCAAACCTCGTTTTAAAAGTGGTCTTAGGGACGTCATCCTCCTTGATCCATAACCGGTGATACCCTGATCGCAAATCAATCTTGGAGAACACCGTTGCACCCTTCATTTGATCGAACAGATCATCAATTCTCCGCAAGGGATACTGATTCTTGATCGTGGCCTTGTTCAATTGACGGTATTCAATGCAAAGCCTCCACGATCCATCCTTCTTTCATATGAAAATAACCGATGCACCCCACGGTGACACACTAGGATGTATCAGTCCTGGGTCTAGTTACTCCTTCAGTTGCATTTTCAACTCTTGAAGCTCCGGGGTCAACATCCGATAAGGCGTCCTTACTATCGGCTCAATCCCTAGTTTTATGTATAAGGTAAACTCCAATTCCGTCTCTGGCGGCATCCCAGGTAACTCCTCCATAAAAATGTCCGCAAACTTTCTCACCANCTGGCGGCATCCCAGGTAACTCCTCCATAAACATGTCCGCAAACTTTCTCACCACCAGAAGGTGCTCAAGACCTTCCATTGTTGTTGATGTTGTGGTCCCTGATAAGGTGTCCACTATTGAGGCATTGATCACCGAGGTGTAGTGAAAGTGGGACCCTCTGGAAGCCACGATATTCTTGTGCATGGCTGGCTAGTGTCTAATGTTACTATGCTCCAGATGACACCTACCCTATTGGTCTCGCTGGAGTCCTGGTCTGACCCCTACTGATAAGCTCCTCCTCTACTATGAGGGCCTTCTGGATGACATCATGCAAGGTTTGAGGCATCAAAATCCTGACCTTTGCATGTATGCTACCATTAAGGCCGAACATGAACTTGTTGACCTTAAGTTTCTCAGTGTTAAGGTGTGGAGAATACCAGAGAAGCTCCATAAAATGGGCCTCATACTCGGGTACTGTACGACTGCCCTATCGTAAGGTGTTGAACTCATTGAGTTGATGCTCAATTAATTCCTCTGAAAGGTATCTCTCTCAGAACCATTCCTCGAATAGTTCCCATGACATGTCTTCGACGACCATGCTCAGTTGTGGTAGGAGCATCTTCCACCATAGAAGAGCGCTTCCTTTCATTTGGAAGACTGCCATGCAGACCTTCATGTTGGAGGTATAATTGTGAAGTGCAAAGCACATCACCATGTTATCCAACCATGCCTCGGTGACTACGACATCCGGGGCACCAAAGAACTCAGGAAATTTGACCTTCTCAAGTTCACGGTGAATGTTACCAGTACCAAACGACTGATCAGTGCCTCAGACATGCATTGAAAATATCTCATCATTCTGACCACATCACCAAATGCTATTTTCTCCTGTCTGACAACCTACTCATCTCCCTAGGGGTTAGATCCCTCAGGCATGGATGCTACTAGAGGCGTCCCGCCTACTCCCCTAGCACCCCATCGTCTACCTCCACGGTGTCCTCTAAACATGATTACCTGCATGAATACAAGTCAAATCAATTAGTAACATTATAATCAAATCATATCAATGAAATTCGTAGCGATCCCAAGTCGCGGGTCGAACCCGCTCATGGACTACATGTAACATCCCCATCTGGTACGACTCCTATGATGTACAATCGGTAAAATCATCCTTAATTTTTTTTTCTTTTTTTTTTCTTTTGCATGTGTGTGTGTAGGAAGGTAATAATGACATTATACTTAACATCGCAACACGACGATGACACAATGCATGCAACTCATGCAACAACAACATAATGGCCTAACATAAAATCAGATCAAGCACTTGGAAAGAGTGTACGACATTCAATGACAAAAAATAAGAATGACTACTCACCCGTCCTACCCTGCAATGGTTCGGACCTCCAGGACACATAAGCAACGCTCAAGCCCAGGTTCCCATCGATTTTGACCATTTAAGGTCTCAGGGTTGGCGACTTTTCTGAGGAACAAGGAGGTTTCTACATCCCACCCGACACAAGCAGACCAAGCTTATTAAGCTAAGGACAATCATCCTAACAACCCAAAATCAATTACACAAGTAACTAGAACCCTTACAATGAGCAAAACCAATCACATTGAACGTTTACAAAACCACATACAAACATTAATTAATATTAAACAACAACCATTAATCAAGGCTAAAAGGTCGTTATCCATGATTTAAATTGGCATTAATTACAGATCAATTAACCAGTCTAAATTCCATCAGTCAACGAGTTACCCACCGAACTTAACAAGAATTACAACTCAAATTTAGCGAGTCTGGGTTACCAATTAGGTAATATCTATAAATCCAACTAACCATAAATTTGAATAACAACATTAACATTCTTAAAGTGGAATGCTACCTATAGCACTTATGAATAGTTAAACCTCAACATTAGTCTAGATATAATGACTGAACTAACCACACTAGTTGTTTATTATCATTGAGGAGGAAACTCCCAACTAATAACATTGTTGTAGCTAACCAACAAGGTAATTACATATCTGTTACATAACAATTTATTACAACAGTTAACAAGGCATTTAACATAATGATTAACATAATCAATTAATTAAGCAATAACAGGGTAGTTTGCATGACTATTTTCATAACAAGTATTATAGCACTAACAAGGTGATTATCATGTTAATTAACATAACAACTACTATAATAGTAGCAAGGCAATTTATATGATGGTTAACATAACGATTAATAGTGCAAAAATAAGGCAATTTACATAACTGTTTAACCATTTAACTCGCTGCAACATTTAATCAATAAGTAGGAATCTGCTGACCATTCACAGTGTTGTAGCAATTGTTCAAGCATTTAGTAAGGAAATTAATATAGCATTTAACATTTCAATTAACAAGACAATTAACTGTATCAATGGTTCTGGTAAATTCATGGTCATTCCAACAAGCTCAGTCAACATTCTAAAGGCAAAAATGAAGGGTAATTACAGCAAGCTCTGGCAATATTCTAAAGGAAAAATCGTGGGTATTTATAGCAAGCTCTGACAACATTCTAAAGGAAAAATCATGGGTATTTAAACAACAATCAAAGTAAACTTTTAAAGGCAATAATCGTGGGCATTAAACAATGGCCCCAGACAGTTTTTGAATGGAAAAACATGAGCATTTAAACAACGATCTCAGACATGTTTTGAATGGTAAAATCATGAGAATTAAACAATGATCTGAGACATGTTTTGAATGGGAAAATGTGAGCATTTAAACAACGATCTCATACATGTTTTGAATAGTAAAATCATGAGCATTAAACAATGGTCTCAATCACGTTTTGAATGGCAATTCATGAGCATTTAACCACAATCTCAGCCACGTTTTGAATGGAAAAATCGTGGGTAATTAATCAGCTATCATAGTCTCATTTTAAAAGGGAAAAACATGTACAGGGACACACCAGAAGGGCATTCATGGCTATCCGTAATTAAAATATGTAGAATGATGTGCCCAAAATGCACCAAAAGGAACTCCATGTTGCCAACAACATTTAAAAGGGGAAAAACTATGACAAAATGCAGACATGGATATGAATTCATTTTCCATTGCCAGGATATCAATGCCATGCAGACAGGAATATAAAAAAACATTTTTCATCTCCTGGACACCAATATAAAATGCAAATAGGAAATCAAACGTTCTTCCCATTTCCAAAGTACCAATACAATGCATACATGAATACAAAAATGTTTTTCATCTCCCGGACACCAATACAAAATGCAAATAGGAAACCAAATGTTCTTCCCATTGACAGAGTACCAATACAATGCAAACAAGAATATAAATATGTTTTTCATCTCCCGAACATCAATATAAAATGCAGACCTGAAATCAAATTTTTTTTTTTTTTTCATTGCCTGAATACTCAAAAATTTGCAGACCAGAAATCAATTCGTGATTCCAATGCTATAACCCCAATATAGCATAGACAAGAGTAAGAGAATGCAAGGATCAGATGGGAAAGGTCATGGAATGATTTCTGGGGTTTGTATCAATCAAGGCATAGAGAAAACCAAACAGGACACAAGATAATCCACATGCAGAGGTCATTGCCAGATGGCGGAATCAACAATCAGCCAGGGACAAACATCAAGGGTAGTTGATTAACAGGTTCATCCTTCGCTCATCATCATCGCATAGAAACGTATGGCATTGAGATCCATAGGTATTTTAACAGTAAGGCGACGACTGTAGATCAGGCCCCTAGCCGACTGCTCAGGAGAGGACTGGTGAGCTAGGGATGAAGGCTAAACAACCACAAAGGTCACAATCAACATAGAAAGGTGGTCAAGACATGCGGGAAAATGAAGGCCATGGGAGTCAACAACCATCGAGCTAGGATAAGGGAAGTTTTAGTCACCAATTTAAAAAAAAAAACATCATTTTACTCTTCCATTAAATAAGAAGATCCAAGCATAAGTCCTAATACATTCTACCATACAAAAATAAAGAGAGCGTACCATTGCCTGATTGCCCGTTCCAAATGACGTCCCACACGCTCCGTGCAACTCTCGCTCACTGACTGTCAAGACTTCACCGATACCTCCCAGCCAATGCTAGGGGTACTCTTCTTCCTCCTTATCCCCTCAAGCCGCAAAGGGGCCACACACTCACTATCCAGAGATTTCGACTATCTCCCATCTCGCCTCACAAGGCCGAGCTACCACTCCTCACCAAGATGGGTATCCCAACTTCCACAAGTTAATTCAGTCAAGTAGATATTTCTGTAACATAACATTACACAAACATAAGAAGATCCTTCATCTTTCTCCTTCCTTCATTATATAGAGTTTTAAACTTCATTTCTTTCCTAAAATCTCATTTTATTAATGTTTTAAAAATAAATTCCTAAAAATTCCTCTCCATACAAGTTTCCCCCATCCCCTAGAGTCCTCTATAATTTAATTTTTTTAATTAATTAATTATCTTTATTTCCCTCACCCACCTAGAGTTACTCTTAGAATCACTCCTAGGTGTCCCCAAATTCTCTTACAGGTTTTACTGGCTTTCCCTATTATTAAATTGCTAGTTCAGTTTAAATTAGAAAGGTCTTGAATGGTATATACTTTTTCTAAGTTCGACTTTCCTCTTTTTCCCTTATGTTCCCCTTTTTCCCTTTTTATGTTTACCTCTTTTCCTAGTTTTCTAATTTTTTAGATTTTCCCTCTTTCCCCTTTTTAATTAGAACTCAAAAAGACAAGTGTGGAAATAAACCCTTTTTCCATTTTCTCATTTAATTAGTATTTTAAAATTATCAAAATAATAAAACCATTAATTCCCCTTTTTCTTTTAAATTTTATTCCAACATTTTTTATTTTTTTTAATGAATAAATTAAATTTCTTATTCCCTTCATGTTACAAGATTTAACGAAGGTCATAATTATTATTTATGTGGTATTTAATTTTATTATTACTATTGTTATTTTTTTTTATAGAGAGATAAAATTTTACCACTAGCATAGTTTAGACTTAAAGTTTAAATTTTTGTACAGGGAGACATTTAATTAGGGAATTTGTTTTAAAAAAATATTAACATGTTATTCATCCTAAGGCCATCTAGGTTCATTCCTCTATCATCAACAACGTGATATGCCCTTTAGGACGCACTAGGTGCTCCAAGGGTGCCACTCGCCTTAATCTTTCTCCCTTGTGCAACATGCCCTTCAGGACGCAGTACGTGCTCCAAGGGTGCCACTTGCCTCTTGACTGACTTGGTAGACATCAATAACCCCTGGAGTCAATACTCCACCATGTGATCTTGTGGGTGACTAAGGGCCTCTAAGGAATAAGGCCTTCACCTTATTGTGCACCGCTTAGAATCATCGTAAGCGACTGTCCCAGTCTGCCCTCTTGGCATCGTGGTTCCTCTCAAACTAGGTAAATGTTAACCTACAGTTTGAGCCACGATGAGAGTGCTAGTAGGTTGTGGCAGGGATGTTGTCCACAACTCTCCCTCAACATCTTTGGTATTCGTGCATGATCCCTTTACTCCAGATGCGAGTTTGGTCGGCAAGCTATTGGCAGCGTGCATGATCAAAAAATCATGTCAAAACATATCCATATCATATCATCTAATCAGATGCACTAATATCATAGTAAAATAATCAAACCCCAATAGTACATTCCCTGAATCGATCTGGAGTCTAAGGGGTTCCATCAATGCCTCTGCATCCTTGAGGTCCAAAATTCTGCATACTCAGTAAACCAAGTCAATAGCACATGTCTATGTCAATGCAGTAAAACAACATGTCATCAACCCATAACGCCTCCTAATCAAAATCAAATTTTTTAATAGCATAGTAATCCGGATCACTTGTGAGCAAGTTTCCTCAAAGAATAAGTTCACTCAGTGCACCAAAGTGGGATGTTACAAGGACCCAACTTGTATTTCTCATATCCAACTGAGAAATGAGGAATCCAACCATCATAACAAGACCCGTCTTTTTGATCTCAGATCTAAATGATATGTGAGGAATCCAATCCTCATGACAAGACTCAGCTTGTAAATAGGCACCAAACCGATAGAATCAACTTTCATTCAATCCGTTTTGTATATATATATATATATATATCCACCAAGACACCGTCTTCTCTTCCTATTCCTTTACTTCTATAGTCCTCCAAAGGATGTCACTTTGAAACAATGTGTCATTTTGGATTGAAACATTGCACCCCTTCATTTATTTAACAGAAATGGTAACTTTTATTAATCAATTTTCGTACACCAGTTTAGACAACGATTTTCATATGAATATTTTGGAGATATGGAAACAAATTTTAAAATTCTACAACATGAATGTTTTGTAGAACATGCCCAATTAGCCGACACACGAGAAATTTCTCCAGAAGGTGTGCAATGTGGCCAGTATAGACGATTCTTTGAAGGAAACTTGTCGATATTTTCCTTTCATCGTCGGATGCCAGATCGACTTTCATACATATTACATTTTTGTGAATGTCTAAATCTACCTCCACATATCTCCTTTGTTGGTGATTATTTAAACTCAACTTGTAAACATTTTACTTGATGGTTATATTAAAATTGGTTCCCTCTCAGCTGCTGGTCACTAAATATTTCACTTGGTCTCGTCCTTTTTGTATTTTCTTCCTCATTCGACCGACAAACATGTTTTTGGTCGACTCAACTAGGAGAAATTTCAGCYTGAGTATTTCAATTCTCGTCCACCCATTATTCTTCAACTTCAACCTAACTTGTATTTAACTTTTCTTCGACTTTGACCTTTAAGTTACTTTTTTCTTTGAACGAATTGACTTGSAAGAAAATTGACTTGAGAAATTTGACTTTGGTCRTCTCTAATTTCTTTGGCCAGCCTGTATTTTCTGACTCAATTTTCGTTCGACTTCGAACTTCAGTTGGTCGAATAGTCTTCGACTCGTCTTGAAACTGATCGACTTGTCTTCTCCGATTTCTGTTAATCTACAGGTTTGCAGTTGGTCAACCTGTCTTCAACTCTTCTTGCAGTCGATCGACATCGAGATAGTCGACCTTATTGTTGTTTCAATAGACTCGACTTGTGACTTGATAGTGTTAATTCTTCCTCACCAAACATCCAGCATTGACATTCTGTATCATCTCTCGACTCTTCTTCAATTGATATTTTTTTAATCACTTTGAATGAACCATGTCTTATTAACTTATTTGTTTGTGATTTGTATGGATCCATATTGGATTATCCGTTTACCCTTTTTCTCTAGACAATTTCTTCTTTTGTGCATGGATGTTAATGGCACAATCCTAACCTTATAAAATAAAGGATGTGTATCAGGATCATACAATATATTAATCAATATTATCTTTCTATTGATATTCAAGTCATCTTCATAGAATTATGTCCAATATTGCTTGACATTCGAGTCACCTTGATAACATTATTTCCAATATTGAAAATGATTGACATTCAATTCACCTTCATAACATTATGTCCAACCTTCATAAAATTATATCCAATATTGACAATTCTTGACATTCAATTCACCTTCATAACAATATGTTC